>JBBPNG010000256.1:0-29333 GCA_038091095.1 Leccinum incarnatum
TTCACAGCAGCGGTCTCGAGAACTGGGTTTCCCGTACCTGCTTCGAGGACAGGTTTCACCTCTGGACCTGCTCCGACTCGGGTGAAATCCATTGCACTGGAATTCCGGGGTCTCGCTTCGCGGTTGCTGCGTTAGAATTTTCCGAGTCACTTGAGCTTTTGGCCGGTACGCTGCTGGAGAGTGGCGAGGAAGTGGAGGCAGATATCCCATTCGACCCTGGCTTGGAGTTCTCGCTGCCGCCTTTGACTTTCAGTGAGCACATTCCTTGCACTTGTGATCACGGATACTCAGTCTTTGCCTTGCAGATCTCGATTCTCCTGCAACGCGACTGAAAGAACCGGATCTGGCGCCGCTCTCTCCCCCGCCCGACCTTACGCGGTTCAAAGATTCATCCGCCAAACCGTCTCCGCAACCAGAGGTCAACCTTTGCCCGGGAGCCGGGGCCGAGGAGCCGTCGCGCGCGCAACAAGTTGATGTCCCGATGACTTCGACCGGATCTGCAGTAACGAACGATCCCATTCCGAAACGAGGAGTCCGGTTTGCAGATGATGACGGCAAGGACGATCAGATACCGTTGGGTCACGTCCTTCGCATGCGGAAGAACAAGGAACAGAAGGCTCGCTTTCTCCGAGAAGAGCGGGCACGTCGCGAACGAGCAGCACAGCATCCTATGGTGAATCGGAGAGCAACCGCACCGCCACCAGGGAATCCTCCCCAAAGGCTCGTCAACCCGCAACATATTCCCGCCCGGCCGCCGCCGCTCGTCTCCTTGCATGAGCCCTCGAAACCCCCTCAACAGACAACCGTCTTGCGTGCCCTCCGTGAGGAAGATCGTCTTCGTCACGAGGTCGAGAAGATAGAGATGGAAAAGTTGAGAAGATCTAGAGAGTTGGCGAGACAGCAGGTAGAGGAACGCGAGCGCTCCTACATGGAGGAACTTCAAGCCACGCGAGCACGCCGCGAGGCCTCCCGTGCTGGCCGGAAAATTGAGCCCGCATCATTGTCTCCACGGGTTGCTGACCGCGCTCGCTCTGGATCCCGAGACTCTATGCTCGCATCGCCTCGTGGCGCACACAAGCATACGCCGGAGCTAGTTTTCTCCCCCGTCTCACCCTACGAGGGTTCCCCTTCGAGCTCTGTCCTAGCTACGCCTGGAAGCCAATACAGCTTCTCACGACCGCCCTCTGTGTACTCAGCTCACACGGCGTCATCAGAGGACGTCAGGGGACGCGATGGAAAACGCATCAGTAGACGCATGTCTGCAGTTGGAGACTCCACAAAAGGGACGTTGCTTCACCCGCCATATGATCCCCGAGCCTCGCTCAACCCGTATGCGTGGACGAATGCCCCGATGGTTCCCGCAATGATGCCTATCCCATCGATGCCTGGTATTCCGAGGGTCAACGGCGTTCCGTTTTATGGGTTGGACATGCCTTTGCTTCCTCCGGCCGCCCCGTTCATGATGAATCAGTTTGGCTTCCGTTCACGTTCGTATACTGGATCGACCGGACAGCAGTCCCCTCTTCAAAGTTCGACTTCGCTCCCTAGGAATTACAGCTCTGATGGGGTCAATACCATCAGTCGCGCCTCGAGCCCCCCCTCGTCCGGCTCCCATCAAAGACGATCCAGTGACGAGGCTTGGGCGGCGAGGACACGTGGAGACTCTCGATCAGCAAGTTCCAACGACGTTCGGGGTAGCACAACATCCGTGCCCATGCGTGTCTCTCCGTCGCATGGCAGCGCCCAGCAGTCAAGTTGGCTTCCCCCTGAACAGAACCCGTCAAGAAAATCGACGTTGAGACCTGTATCCAGTGTTTATCCCTCGAGCCCATCTGCGCATGCACGTCGGCGTACTGCCGCATCATAGAAGGCTGCACGTGCTGCTCATGGTACAAGTACCTTGCATTTTCGCTGTTTGCAGCGGATTCCACTCCTTTGGACACACTCATTTGATGTGTTCGTTCGCGCCAGGACCGTTGGCGGGCACGATGACCAAACCCGAGTCGGAGGAAGGGTTGGAGCCTGTGGACGGGTGTCATACCATTGGTTGTATGGCCAAATTTTGCGGAGTATGCGTGGAAAAGAGGAAGTGTGAGGGCTGCAAGTGGTCGTTTTGCAGTCCATGCATGAAGTTACAACTGAAGCCAGGGGCTCACGCGATCGCTTTCATCAAGTCGCTTTCCACACAGGATATGTTGATACGTTTTCGTGGAGAGTGGTCTTTAGCTGACTCTAGCGACATTATGAATCAGCACATTCGCCACTGGACACGCCTCGAAGTCGGTCCGTGGACTGAGCAGGCTTCCCGTATCAATGTCTTCCCCCACTCTTGGCGAAAAAATTGAGCAGGCCACACCACGCGACGCCGTTTGCGAAACCTCAACGAGGACCGCCCAACTATTAAGCCTAGCGGCGGGGATAATACCGAAGAAGAGAAACACGTTGACATTTACATGTCATAGGACGCAGACGGTGGCGAGTATGAGTGGCAGGTCCACGATGCACGGCTGCAGGTAAGCACCCCACCAGCGTCTCTCTCTCTCCCGCCCGTTTTCACTCTCGCGCCGTTCAAGCTCGTCCCCCTCCGTACGAACCGAGCCACGACCTCTTACGTAGCCACCTATGTCCAATCCGAGTCTAGATTCTGGCTTTGGCGCAGACAATCGTACTGCCTATTCATACCCCCAGAAGGATTCGAGATCCTAGACGATATCGTCGTCACGTTTATTTACTTTGCGAGTAGATGGCTAGACAAGGAAGGTCACGGTGGGCGATCGACAGCGACAACGTCCTTGTCGATTATAGCAGAAGCCTCCTCCCCACGGCGTGAGATCAGGAACGGGGTTAGAAGGCCCTGCTTCTGAGAATCGTATTCGAACTCGTACCCAGCAAACACGCGACTCACGGCCCACTATGTCAGGACGACTCGCCGAGAACGCATTCAGACTGCAACCAAATGCCATTCAATGCCCGATGTTCACCTGAAGTCACATGTTCGAGCTAAAGCGGGCCGGAGGACCGTGCTCATGCAACGAACGATGAGTCGCTGTATCTCCAGTTTCAGTAATATCTCGGCATCACTGGAAGCTCACAGTGCCTTGGTGATTTCTATTACATCAAGGCTGCCCCTGTGAGTCACAGCATTTTTCACCGTGTCATACATGAATGAGATCATTACCGTAGAATTAGCGGTAAGATGGCATTGTCCACTTCATTCCACGAGTTGACAATACTTACCATCCCCTTTTTACTTCGCGTGATTTAGCAGCCCTTGCAAAAAAAACACGGACGCGACGTTGGCCTAATGCCACAACCAGTGCACATGCACCTCAGGCTTCTCATTGCAACAAATTGAAGAACGGCGCAATATCGCTAACTGGTATGTATGAGCCATCGAAAAATCGCTCGTACCCTCGTTCATCCACGGACCATGGGGTCGACTACCAAGCCTGACTATCAAAATCTTGGGATATCAACTGCCAGTGAGGTCGATAGGTTAGTTCTTCTACATTCACGAAGGGAAAGTACATACCCGATGATTTGGAGACTATGACAGATACCTCCAAGGGGAAAACGATTAAAAAATTCACGGGGTTTAGTTCGGACATAAACCAATGAACGACTGTACCAAACCGCAGATCCCTTGCACGTATTGTGGATGACTTTGGTATACTTCTCTAGTCTTATCACCCTCGTTGACTCACCGAGATCCTTGCGCAGTACATAGTATATCAAATGTTTACAGCTTATGACCCTGCCAGGTCATCATCGATCCATTCATCTCCGGCCAAGCCCCGCTAACAATTTTCCAGCTGGCGCTGCACATCCTCAAACAGGCACACAATTAATGTTTCAGGTCCTTGCGCCGAATACAAGTCATTTATGCCTCGGTTGTACCAAACAGATCAGTTGAACGACCGTCGAGTGCTGAGTATCCTCCTCGACCCGCAAGATCGACGATCATGATTTTCGGAATACATCCAGTGTTCGTCCCTAATCCCGATTGGCTGCGTTTGTCTCGAAAAAGTCCTCCCCATTGTCACTAAAGCCATCCGATCACTGGACCAATGGCTCGAATGACATGCTGTATGTATCCAAGCGAAAGAGGAAACTTGATGCCGTCCGCAGTACCATTCAGGCCCGATGATCTGTCGGTATTATACATAGCCGTTCATGTTGACGTTGAGCGACTATGTATTTTTCTCTCCAGGCTTCGCCACCGTAGCCCATGCCACGGGCCCCCTCTTCCCCACCGCCTCGAAATCTCAACAGTTTCATGGAACTTATGTACCAGTCGACACAACTCCTTTTGCTTCTCTTCTTTTTTGATAAATTGTTAATGATCAGACTCGAACGGCGAGTACCGATGGGAGAACCACCCAGGCGATAAATGAATAAGTATTAGAGAAGACTGAAGAGGGAGAAGGCCAGGTTTGACTGCAGTCGAGAAACATACGTAAGTTAAAGACCGTGGCGAAGAAGAACGGGACGGAACGAACGACCGGTCACGGTAATGCTGTTAATGCGGACGATCGGTTGGGAGATTAAAGCCGATTTGAGATCGATCCACCCAAGGACCCATGGAGGAGTCTCCGGCGCGCGTACGAAGGCCACCACGTATGCTTTAAGATGCCCCACATAACGGCAGATGGAAAATTGAGCAGAGATCAGACTTCCGGTATCGAGTTGAGGTCAAGCACTAACGCACGTTCAAGTTGGTGATGTACTTAAAAAAAGGCGTCCCATGTCTCTTCAGCATCTCATCAACGAATCTCCCGGAAGTAGACAGACACCAGGATGCGTACTTTCCGCTGCACGCCGATACATATCGATCAGATAAGCGGCCAAGAGTTCGAAGACGGGTTACTTTCACGCAGCCGGTACTAATCATGGGTTGGGGGTCAACTCGATTTAGACTATCTATCCATTGCGTAATACTGCCCGGTTCCCTGCGCTTTTCAGGGATACGGTGTGGGATCTCGAGTCGACTGTGGCACGCAGGGTTGGCCAAAGAAGACGGAGCGAGTCGATGGTCGTTCGGAAAGTGCAGAATGGAATCATCCATCAAGAAACTCGACCCATTAAGAGACCGGCAGAATACACCAAATACATCCTGTGTTGATCAGATTCGTAGAATCCCTCCTGGAAGTGTTAGCAGTAAAAGGATCACGGAGATGAGGGCGGGGGTATGACTCGATAAAGAGAAAACACGAGATTAGAGTCGGTCCGAGGAAGCCTACGCGAACGTGCGCGAGCAGGGAGTCGCCGCGAGAGGACGATGTGACGCTTGTAAAGAATTGTCTAGCGGATTGGCAAGTAATGCGTCAGTAGCTACTTACCTAGCACCGTAGATGTTGGGAACGGAGCTCGTTCAGGCATCGTTCCAAATAGGGGTTCCTCTAGCAAGGCAGCACTTTAAGTCGGCAGGGCTGTTGGGTGTCAAAGGCCGCCGGATCACGAACGAACCCAGCGGCTTGCGGCTAGCACAGTGGACAAGGCACGCAGCGACATCGCACTGCTGCATCATTCAATGACCCAAGTCGGCTGTGCGCTAGTAATGCCTGGGCCAAGTGAGGGTAAAGGAGCAGGGTCAGTTGGATAGCGCCGAGGCTGTTGCGCGTAGAACGGGGCGGTTATTGGCTTTGTCTCGACTCCGTCGACCTGAATATGCCGAATTCACCGTGCGCACGTTCGCGAGGCGGTGATCCTGCCAAACGTGCAATTCGAGGTTTTCCTCAAACGGGAAGATATGACAAGAGTCCCCGTCGTCGGGACCTGTTTGACGAATTTATCAGGTCTGACCAGTTTTTGTCGCACTCAGACAAGCCGCAACTTGGGCCGTAATTTAGCCATCATTTGAGCGAGTTCATAATGTAGCCTGGTTGCTTCGAATTGTCAAAGACACCATCAATATTAATGTGTGATCCTTCGTGAGTTTCCTCGGAGTCCGAGTCCAATGTCCGCATCTTTGCTTTCGTCTTTTGGGCTTTCTTTGTTTGCGCTCTTACTGCCACTTACCAGCTCGCGTCACAATGACAACTCCAATCCACAAAAAGTACGACTTCAAGGCTCTCCAGCTTGATGTCGCCCAGTCACCCCGGTTCCAAGACCGGCGACGATAGAGCCCACCTATGACCTTGAATGCCCCAAAGCTCGGTCAGTCGCCTGTGACCAACAATGCTGGTGGCAATCTCTTTGCAACCGGCGTCGCTCCTCCCTCTGCACCTGTATCGGGTGCATCCGCGCCTCGGAACGCGTATGCCTCCCATTCCCTGGTGCTTGGATGGCACTGGGTCCGGTACCTCTGCATGTGCGTGATGCTCGGACGATGCTGGGCCAGGGGCTCGCCGTAAGGACTGATTGCTCCTCCTTCCCTCGCAGCCAAATCTTGAAACGCGCAGAGCTCGAAGACCTCTGCAGGAAGTTCGACCTCCCTCTCTGCGGCAACAAGCAGGTGCTCCAGCAGCGATCGTGATGCTTGGGATGGGTAGGGTGCCCGTTCTCTCGTTTTGCAGTGATCTGTCCATTGACATGTCTTTGCGGCGGTGTTCTCCCAGGCGCGCGACTCAACCGACAAAGAGTCTCAGTCATAATGGAGACATGGGTTTGAGCGTGCCAGCGGTCGAAAAGACGAAGAAGACGCGCACGAAGAGGTCAGCAAAGCGTCGTGAGTTTCTGCTCAACGAGGACACCCCTGCCGGCGCCCATACGGGGACGTCTCCCCGGGTGGAGAGATCCAGGATACCCGTACACAGGCCGAAAGAGATGCTGTCGTTCCATGGGTGAGTGTGTCGTCGTCGTTCGTCCTGTCCCGTCGAGCTACACTGACATAAATTTTCTTACTCGCACAGGCACAGTCTATCGTGGCAATCTCACCCATACCATCCGCCACCACTGCCTGAACCGCTCACTCCACGGACCACCTCTCCGTCGTCGAGTGTGGCACCTCAGTCCAGTTGATTGTCACTCACCCAGCTCGACATCGTGCAATCGCACCCGATAATCTGGCTCGTTTCCGTCGTTCCCTCCCCAGTTCATGGCACCATCACCCCTGCCCGTTCAAACATCGAGGGCCGTTCCTCACCACGCAGCGCCACTGCCTTCGATCCGGAGCGCTAGCACATCGTTCCAGAGTGCGGTCCAGGCGGGCAGCCTGAGCCACTGCCAGCCACAACTGAAGAGATTGACGCTCGGTGATGGCACGGTGCTCACGTTCACGACTGACAACATTCCAGAACCCCCTGCCGCCTCATCTGAGTCCTGGGACATCACCAAACTGAACGTGCAGTGGAATGACTCGTCGCCCGAGCATGACATCCTGCATAAAGGGCCATCCGAATTTTCAAGTTGCTTATGAGGGTCACCATTGAATGAATTCAGATCAGATGGACAATAGCAATAAGGCCTCGAAGGAGGCATATATCTCCGGGATGACAGGCTCTTCTCTCTTCCACAATAACACCGTGCTTGCAGTCGGGTTGATCAGTCTGTCAAGACACGCAGCACTCTTTGCCACTCAACTTGGGTCCCAAGGTGCCAACAACTCTACATGCTGCTCTGAGAGACTGACCATTCCGATCCATGCCATCCGTTTTCGGAATGGCATGGTAGTAGTCCTACCTCTGTCGCTTGTGCTGACAGTCTATGCCGACGTGCCTGGGACACTCCTGGCATCCCTTCTAACTTCAACATGCGTCTTGTTCCTCCTCCCTCAAATTGAAAGTGGAACACCTTTGCTTTGGAAAACTGGCGAGATACGGCCCCGGGAAAGCCCGACGACCCGAGACAGTGCCTCCACTGGCGGGGCTACGCAACCAGCGCTAAGACACCTCCCGGCACTCCGAGTCACCGCTTACCGCGGCGACATGACTGCTTTTTCGATCCTTGTCGTCGACTTTCGCGCATTTCCGCATCACCTTACCAAGTGCGAGACATACGGCGTGTCGCTGGTACGTACTGCCTCACCTGTGTGCGTCGTTGGGAGCTGCCTCGATATACTGCCTCGATTCAGATGGATCTCGGCGTTGCGTCGTTCGTTGGAATCGTGTCTGCTAGACTCATCCCAGTTGCGTGCGGACGTAAAGTACAGAGTCGGGGGGAATCATTTCCGGTTAGTTTTTTCTATCTTTCCATCAACCTACACTGATTGTTCGTTTGTGAAATTACCGTCATGGACGACTTGGGTTTTCCGCTGCGGACAGCATGTATCCGCAAAACGGCACGCTGGGGGATAGTGGGACGTTGTTTTTCGCGTGAGTGAACACGTCTTTGGTGGGTTCTTTGGGGGTTACTGACTGGGTGGACCGTGTCGATCAGCGTGTCCAAGGAAGAAGTGAGTTGAACGAACGTACCTCTTTGCAAGTACCCTCAACGATTGTTCTGGAATTGTAACCTGTGTCGGATGACCACGACGTCGTGCCAGACGGGTACAACATTGGCAGGTACGCTCCGGGTTCGCATTTTTTTTTTCCTGTTTCGGTGCCGATCAGCTCTACAGGGACACCCTAGTAGCGGGCACGATCGGCAAGATGGAATACGGGGGCGTGAGGTACGAGACGCAGGTGGAGAATGTGACGGGAAGAGCGTTGAGGAGGAAATGCTTCCGTCCCCGCAAACAGCAGTGAAAATTGATGCACTGTAAGTCCGCTACGTCAAAAGGAATGCCGAAGAAACGAACATCACTCACGGACGCCGATCCAAAAGCCTAACTAACAAGGATACATGCATGCATTTGATGATCGGATCTAAAATGGCAACCGTCAAGAAAAAGCACTGTATTCCGTGACGTGTTCCCGAAACAAAAATGGTTTGTAAATACAAGAGCGACAACAGGTTACCGTACAGGGTATTCTGTGCCCCTCGACAAGCAACACTCGAACGATGCCCAGTACTACTATCGGAAATATCTTTTTTGGTCATAAATACTTGTTCCCTTGCCGCCGAGCGGGCCCATCTGTACCATCTCTCCATCGAACAATGTGTTCTTCTATTCGTGTTGTACTCCGAGGTCGAGCTTTCATCCCATCCATCCACTGTTCGTTACTTGCACTCCACACTCCCTTCCTTCGTGCCACCATCTCTTGTACCACCACCACCAAGCATTTCCTCAACGCTCCTTGGAGTAACATCGTTTACACGAACAAAGAGGCACTGATCTCGCGAGTCCGGGTGAGAGAAGTCCGTTACAAAGGCTCATCTCTGAGGCTGTCTTTTGTTTCACTTCATGGGTCTTTCTCTGGGCATGACCCCACCCTCCCCATCCTTCTTCCGTAAAGAGCAGAGTATGCTATTTGAGGGAGCCGAATCACAAAGTTGGACATTTCCGCTCTTAGACAGAATACAAAGATGACTATCGAGCTATTTTTCATACGCCCTGGTGTGGTGGGCCGTGCTTTGTTCTTGAAATTGCCAGGCACTGAAGGTGCCAGTGAATCGACTCGGTCGCTGTCGATCGTTCTCGATCGGGAGGGTCCGGAAACGCGCCACATCCATGTGGCCAGCGTAACGCTGTACTGTGACCGGTCACAGACAGCGGCCACCCATTCTGCTGAACAGGATCCCCCGTTCATGGGTTCGATGATCTTGACGCTGGTCTATCGCTCGGTGAACTAGATACTCTTGAGTGGGAGACGGAGTCTGCAGGTGATGGTCATGAAGGATCAGTTGCCTCGAAGGACGATTCAGACGCTTTGGAGATGTACGAGATGTACGGCTGCGATTGGGATAACTGTAGTGACGAATCGGACTAGGTTTGAAACTGACCGGTAGACCTCCCATTGTTTAATTCTCAGAGTGATAAACAAGTTTACCAGTGACAAGTGTATCTATCCTGTTTTCTGCCAGTGTGTCTTCATCGTCTTGCGTTTCAAGTTCGCGCGGCGACGACAGCTTGCGGCGCGCTCGGCGACAATCGACTCACCACGATGCTTCTTCACTCTATCATGCCAGTGGCCGATATAATCACACCCACCCCTCGCTTCCGAGTCTCAAATCCTGGAAGACATCAACGCTGAGTGCTGAGCTCTCACTAATGAGCTGCAGCCCATGTCACGTGCATCGTGCCCTCGTGAGTCGTCTACTTCATTTCCCATTTCCTCCTACTTCAGGGTCTGTATTCGGTGGTGAATGCGCTTCAGAATTCCTACCAGCTGGGTCGAGCACATCAGTCCTTTCGAGCTTTGAACTGTTCACGTTCCGCCTTCGCCCACGAACATGACGCTCACCACACCACGTATTCCGGAAGAAGAGGACGGCGAGGACGAGAGCAAGCTGTTCCCGCTTGGAAGCTCGGACAGCGTTCGTGGTACTCATCAACGGTTTGACGAATTGTCCGCACAGGTTGGAAGAACGAATGGTAGACGAGTTCAGTCGATGAGGATTGAATGAAGTGGTTATGGTATGTCGCGCCGGTACGGTTCTTGGTGGCATCGATGTGGTGTTGACCTCTTGTCTAGGCCCGTAGTACGATACACAAACTTGAAACCATCGGATTCGCTGCTCAAGTAGTTGCCTATATATACGGAAGAGAAGTACGAAGACAAAGATTTTCGCGAACGTGCACGGCGAGCGGTGCGGGATAGTCCAATCAATCGACGGAGACGTCAGAACCGAATGTCTTTTTCGACGAGATCACGCAGGTTGTTCGGTTGTTCGACGCTGAAGGCCCATGGAGAGTATACTCGTCGGTATCCCTTTGCATTTCTCTCACGGACTTTGCCTTTGATGGTGTTGGTTTTCCAGGTCGTGCAAGAGTCGCTCTTTCCGTCGTAGATGAATTCGTTGGGGGTATCGCTGCGATAGAAGATCCGTACGTTTCCTAGTTCGGCGCTGTCGCTGTGAAACTAATGTAGAGTCCAGTAAGCAAGCGTGGTCGCAGAACATCTGTGGAACAGTTCTTCGACACCTTCCCAGCACACCTTCCGCTCCCTCACTCCTTGACAATGTTCCCGGCGCTGCAGTCTTCAGTCCTCTGAATGTCTCTACTGTTGCAGTACCACAGTTTCCTTCACCATCTGATATATTCCCTTCTAGTAGCCCTGAAACAGCACCTTTCTCAGATGCTTGCTACGCTCGTTTCGTCCCATCTCGTGCCTTTGACCCAAGTTTTCCGCCGCCCATCATATCGCTTGCTTTGCACAAGATTCATCGTCTTCTCCCTTCGTCCGTTCCAACCGGCATAGATATTATTGTTCTCGGTGAAAACTTCCACCCACAATCCGGCTTAACTGCGTATTTGACGATACTATTGCCAGTTCGACCCAGAGATAGAGCGATAATATTCTGCATTGCGTGTTACCCCCCAGTCTACTCCTGGTGTTGTTGCGGTCTGGTTCAATGGTCTCGACGAGACCAAGAACTCTACGCTTCCGAGTCCCTCTCTTTTCACGCATACAGATGACATACTGTGACCGCGTTTTGTAAGCGAACCATGGAGCTTTGATTGGGAATGTTTCACATCTTTTATTCCAGAACGGAGCTTGTTCTCCAGGTGGTTGGTCTCAAAATGACAGGGAAAATCGAGGACGTAAAGAATTTCGCTTTGCGCATTGTTGGGACTACTGTAACCGAGGACTCAGCATCCAGATCTAGCTCTAGTATAATATGATGCAAGCCAGCGGCTTCGCCGTCTTTCCAAGATCCAGCCATTCTTATTCTTGGGACCTGCAGAAACTGTTATAGAGGACGTCCAGCGTCCATTGGCGGAGGCGATCAAAACTCTCACAGGACGCGCTCGAGTGGACTTGTTTCAAAACTGCCGAGTGGTACAAACACACAACAAGTGACTCGCTGCGCACGTCGATTGCCAAATCGATGTCTGGTACAAGTACAGCATCACTACTATTTGCTAAACGAAAGCTCTACTACCTCATCGGTCCTTGTTCTCGAACGGGTATCAAATCGATGTCCTCAATTCATTCACAATCTAAGGGGGCTCGCAACCCCCCAAGCTCTTAGGCCGTATGCCGGCAGGCCTAGGCCATGGTCACATGTCGTACTTTCTCTTGAGGGCTGTCCACGAGAGTGCAGCCGTTCGATGGGAAGTGACGAACTGGTTCATGTCGTGTTCCGGGACACGATTGATGTCGAGTCGATTCCAGTATCGGCAGATGGTGTACACGATATCGTTTGCGTCTCGATCGGAGCCGCGTCCTCCTCTCCCACCCATGTATTCAGACACCAGAAGGCTCCTTGAGGCCGCCATGGCCCTCTCCCAGCTCCTCAACATGTATGCCATCCCCCATGCATTCCACGGAAGCATACTCACCGCTGTCATATCAGACAGCCCCCGCTGCGATGTCCTTATATCTCTCCCAGGAAATCTACTGCATCGTCGAGGGTGGTTCTTCACACCCTTTCCGCCACGTCCGCTAAGCGGTCGCGAACAGCAAGTTCTTCACGACAATATACCGTGTGGCAGGCTACTGTCATCAAGTACCTACCGCTCGTTGATATCTCCGTCGAGAAGCATTCTGGTATTCCTCCTGCGGTTGCTATGTCTCGCACTACCTCAAGTGAGAATGGGCAGACTTTGCTCCATCTGGTCGTCATACTTGAGGTTCGCTGCTATAACCAAGGTTTTGCTCGCACACAATATTGACCTGGACGTTCGTGATCGAAACAAATACACTGCTCTACATCTTGCAGTTATGGCCCGGTCAGAGGAGCGTGCTCCGGTTGTAGTGCAAATTCGTGGGGGCGTACTGATGGACTCGGATATCCATCTAGTATCTTTGCTATGGGCTTTCCATAGCTGCATCCGCTTTGCTATTCATACGGCGAAGACTACCGGCATGATGAAACTGGGCACGCGTGCATAATGTGCTGCATCGAGTCTCGCGGGCGTATTTAGGTAGTAGTAAAAGAAGCGCAAAGGTAAAATCCGATCCTGAACAATCAGTTGGTTGAAACGAACCTCTGGATGGACTTGAAACACCATTTTTCGTGTCTGTAGCCTGAGTGCGATATCGGGGGTCCCGGTCAAACACGGTGTTCGCGGACTCGAACGAGAGAACGAGGTACGATACAGAACCTGTCGAGCCGATAGGTACTACTTTTTGATGGCGCAGCACGTACGATAAAAATACCATCATAATTTTCACACTTAGTATGCCTTGTGCCAGATATTTTTCGCAGCATAACGCCCGAGTTGCCAATACTTCAAGCAGCTACCAAGCTTCAAGTTGAAAATGGGCGTTGTTGATTACCTAATTTGAATAAACGGCGTTGTGCTGGCAGTGTCACGGTGTCAATCCTTCGTGAGTTTCCTCTCCGGGAGTCCGAGTCCGACGTCCGCATCTTTGCTCTCGTCTTTTGGGCTTTCTTTGTTTGCGCTCTTACTGCCACTTACCAGCTCGCGTCACAATGACAACTCCAATCCACAAAAAGTACGACTTCAAGGCTCTCCAGCTTGATGTCGCCCAGTCACCCCGGTTCCAAGACCGGCGACGATAGAGCCCACCTATGACCTTGAATGCCCCAAAGCTCGGTCAGTCGCCTGTGACCAACAATGCTGGTGGCAATCTCTTTGCAACCGGCGTCGCTCCTCCCTCTGCACCTGTATCGGGTGCATCCGCGCCTCGGAACGCGTATCATACGACCCTTTCGAACACGTTCGCAAACCTGGACATGAACGCGGAGACGCGTTATGACCTCCGGAACCAGGATCTCAAGGACTTCCAAGAACTCGGCCAGGGCAACGGTGGGAGGTCAAGCACGTTCCTACCAAGACCATCATGGTGAGCTTCCGACACTTCTTGCCGTGACTTTTTGCTGACATCTCGTCATAGATTGTCTTCATTGATGCCAAACCATCCGTTGCGCAAACAAATCTTACGCGAGTTGCACGTCATGCACGACTGCAACTCCCCGTATATCATCTCCTTTTATGACGCGTTTTGGCCCGACCCAAATATCTGCGTATGCATGGAACGCGCGAACGAGGTGTCTCTCGATGACGTCTACGAGGAAATCAGGGCCGTTGATATTGAAGTCGTTGAGCACGTTGATTGGCCGTGTTGGAGGGTTTGACATACCTCTATGATGTCGCATTATACATCGCGGTATGGACACCGATTTTTTTTTACAATCAACTGTGCTGATTCACATCGCCAGCTCCTGAACATCTACCAACTGCTGGCTTCACCGAATGGGCTTTGGATGTCATGACGAATAAATCCCGTGCGTAAATAAAATCGATCGAGACCACCCGCTTTCATAGCTTTGGCGGCGGAGTTACGAGGGCGGGCGGAAGCAGGCACAAGAAGACCCAAAGTGAAGGTACGAACGCCTTTGACTTTGGGGACCGCAGTGATGACCACGAGTCTGAACACTGGCGGCGTCGTGCGTTATCGCCATTCCGGAGATGATACTCCAATCGCATTGTCTATCCCTCAGAGAGCAAGGTAAGGAAACTAGTCATGTATCTACAGACTTTGCGCTGAGCCATGTTTTCAGCAGATGAATGGGCGTTCGATGTGTCCATCCTGGGTCAGACGAGGGCAGCGTTTTTGCGGTCGGGTTTACCGGCTTTGACGATACCCTTTTTGTAGAACATCTCACGGTCAGCGACAATCCAAACAATAATGAATACCTCATATCCGGGCTCAGTCGCGTGGGACGCCAGGGAATTCTGATTTTTTGGCAACGGTTCGTTAGGTCTCGATGTCAAGCATCTAGGGGACTCGGCTTTTCGCCGCAGTCGTGATGACAGCGACAGAGGGGTGGACATGACCTTCGATACGGAGCCAGTTGACAGTCAGACGTCGCCTCGGACTCCTGTGGGCGGAGAGGATATTCTCCTGGTCCCTTCTGTGCAAAGTTCGCGTAAGGGCGCATCCTGGACTTCTCCCGAATCATCTGTGATTTCCCCAAGTCAGTTCATCCCACCCTTGCTGTCGAAACGCATCGGCCCAATCTTTAAGCTACCGTCAAGCATGCACTCTTCAGGTTCTCTAACATCCATCCGCCCCACACGACGCTCCCTCGAACACGCACAACTTTGACTGCAGAGATGCAACAGACGAAGTCCTTTTGGCTTCGTATTTTTATTACCTGGAGCGAATACATGCTGTGATCGATATCATCCCGGGGGCCGCGCTCGCGAGGAAGGGTGGCGACTGGTCAGAATGATTTTGATTGGAGCAAGAAATGGTTGGATGGGCGTTGAAACCGGGAGCTCCTTCGAAATCAGGGCAAAGTGTCGCGCCTGGAACTCAGGTATCAAGATCTCTGCTCCATACTCTGCGTCTCGCTTCGCCCCGAAGGTGTGGGATGACGTTTCTCGTTTCTCGTTTCTCGTTTCTCAAGTCGCCCAGGTCACCAATGAGACATTCTGGTCTTGTCTCTCCCTTGACAGAAATCCTGAAGGTAGACGCGTCTGGACATTGATCGTGAGCGCGTGGTGGGCGAGTTGGCTGTCACGAAGAGCGATTTCGAGCAGCTTCGCAACGAGGCTGCGAACCTTCGTGCAGAAAATAATATTTGGGAGGTGCGGTCTCGACGACGGGTTTGATGTTGAGACTGACGGCGATGTTCGTGCAGAGCGTTCAAGGAAGACTGATCGAAGAGAACAAGAACCTGTCTGTGGAACGTTCACAGCTCTCGGATCTCATGGCCAACGTACAGAGGATGCACAATGATCTCGAGCGTTCGGGCGAGAACGATCGTAGACGCCTTGAAACTCAGGTCCAGATGATGGAGAACCAGACGTGAGGTTTTTTTTACGTACATGATTTCCGCATTGCTTACACTGTACATAGACAAGATCTCAAGGTACAGCTAAGCCAAGAACGCGAGACTATCAGGCATGTTACGTTGCAACGGGATATCGACACGAAAGACTTCCAGTCGCGCTTGGACAAGACGGTACGTCGTCGCGCGATTCAAAGGTCTACTAGAGGTGTACTCATCCGAGACGCGCATAGACTGAACAACTCTCCCAAACACGCGAGTCCCTCATCAGGGCCGAGACCAGCAAGACGCACCTCCAGGAACGGGTGGAAGAACTTGCGCGCCAGCTCCAAGGCAACGCGGAGAAGCTCTCCGTCTACGAACGTAGGACGACCGGTACGGGTAGCGCTGCCGCTCCTGTGCTCGATCCAGACCTACCCCGCGAGCAACAGCTCGAGCAGGAAGTCGCTGAGCTTCGGTGTGATTCCTCACGTCCGTTGACGCTTCTCTGCTTACCTTTATTTATCTATTTTTTCGTGCAGCGCACAGCTCAAGGTCTCCCAGGTCGACCTCGCTGCCGCTCGCAGTCACATGCAACAGTTCCAGGAGATCAGTCAGGCTAACGAGGCTGCCCTCTCTGCGCTCAACACCACCCACGACGAATACAAGGCGGATGCTGAAGCACGGCTTTCCAGACACGAGGTACGCCTGTCATCCATCCTCTTGAACTCCTCCAACGCTCAATGTTCCTTTAGCTCGAATACAAATCCCTCGAAGAGAAACTCCGCTCCGTTCAACAAGACCTCGTGCAATGGACGAACAAGTTCGTTGACCTCCAAAAGACGTTGGAGACCAAGCGGTCCGCGTGGTTGAACGACAAGAAGACGCTCGAGAACACGATCGTGGACATGAGTACTTCGGAAAGGCACTCTGAAAGCGATCGCGCCGCTCACGAACGCGAGATTCGGGCGTTGGAGGAACGTGCAGTGGTATGTCATTCCTCGGGACGTCGTTCCTCTGTTGATCCCCGTCTCTCTCCGTGTGTATAGGCCGCAGAAGACAGGTATTCGAGAGAGGTTGTCACGCACGCGGATTCGTTCAAGGCGATCGAGAATCTCAAGCAACAACTCGCATCAGTAAATTTACAAGGTTCTAAATTCAGCTATATGGTAACTTAAATGTGCTTTTCTTTCTTATGAGACTGAGCAGTTGTAGAGTAGCAACTAAAGACAAAATAGTCAAAAAGACACATTTGTCAGCTATTGGTTGCTCAGCTTTTCATGCTATTCAGTCTTATTGAGTTATTATTACTATTGTCTCATTGTCACATATCACAAGCAAATAAAATTAATTACTAAGCATAACGATACAATACCCGCTGTCGCTTCCGAGTCGTTCATCGTCACGTGGTGTTGCGACACTGATCGCATCCTGGTGCAACATCGTGTCGTTGTCGTTGTCGACACGGGTAGAGACGGTGATGGGGAGTGTGCCAGTTTATGTGGCGGAAACGCACCATCATCGTGACGTCGTCACCGTCACCCTTGTCCTCGTCTCGCGTCGAGTCGTCGTCGAGCAGTGTGTCATCCTCACTCTGGGGGCGTGGCGGGGTCTGGCAGAGTGGGTGAGAGAGGCGGGGAGAAAAAGGTGACGGAAAGAGAGAGGGTGTGTGGCAGGGACGCACCGTCGTCACCGTCCGTCCTCGTCCTCGTGTCGCCGTCATCGCCTCGCCTCGTCTCGTCGTTGTCGACGTCCCATTGTGTATTGTCACGTCGAGGGAGGGGTGATGCGGATGGGGCCGTCTCATCGCCATCGTTGTGTCATTATCGTCACTCGACGTCGAGTCGTCCCCGGCGCATCGATCGTCGACGTCGTGGGGGGAGGAAGGGACATGAATGGGGCCGTCTCGTCGCCGTCGCCGTGTCGGGAGAGGGAGGGAGCGCCGTCGTCGTTGGCGTGGCGTCGTGACACATCGATACCGTCGAGGGAAAAGGAGGCGTCGCGGATGGGGCCGTCTCATCGCCGTCGCCGTGCTGATGAAAAAACTTGTTCGCGAAATCGACCACATAGGCTAGACGAGAACGGACCAGTTAGAGCAGAGAATCCAATGCATTCAAAACGTCTTACCTCTTGTTCCAGAGCTCACCGGACTGCTCAAAGTGTCTTGCCAAGGGCGGAAACATAGTCCTTGTGATGTAAGGTGAGCTGAGGGAGAGAACCGGTGAATGAGTACTGAGTGGCGGCGGGAACACACACTGTCGTCACGTTCGTCGTCGACTCATCCTCATTTCGTCAGTCAGTACTTGGTCATGTTTCGAAAATGTCGCTACATCATGTCCGGAAACGTCACCCCTTCGATAGATTGCGATAGAGGTACGAAGCCGAGGACGAGGGGAGGTGATGGTATGGATGGAGGATGCGATGAGCTCTGTGAGCGAGACGATGAATTTCGGGGCGACCTGTGTGACGGTAGCAGAAACTCGTCAGTATCAAGAGAGTCTAGGGAACAATGAACCCGTGCCCCGCGATCAAAGTAATACAGATACTGATCGAGCATACCACAATATCTGAACAGTAACAATCTCCTCCTTGACGGAATGCGCGATCCACAACGACTTCTCCAAGCATTCCAGCACCTGTTTGCTGTTCTGATGTGGGTACTGCCGACGATCGTTAATCACGATCGACAGTGCGAAACCGCGAACCGAAACTTACCGCCTTGGCACCTCCCCATCCTCCTTCTCCTTGCCTGCTTCCTTCCTTTCCCTTCCCTTCCCCCTCCACCTAGCCTCCTGTCACCACAAACGATTCGCAACACGCACCGTGGTCGCCTTCAACAACTTGGCACCTTGCAACGCAGCCTTGGTGGTGGTGTGCGCGATCGAACGCCGCGTGTAAGACTTGTTGTGTTACGAGCGACATACCGTGGCACGGCGAGCAACGTGAGGACGGATTGGTACAAGTTGATCGGGGTGACGAGCAGCGCAGCAAGATTCGCTGCCGTTTGTGGGGCTTGTAGATCCGAGCTGCATCAGGTTGGCGCACGAGTTAGATACATAGATGCTGAAATAAAACGAACCTTTCGGAATACTCTTTGATTTTGCTGTGTGGCGAATGCCAACTTCTGATCTACGTATTCAAGTCTGTCTGAGTAACAGCTGAGAGAGAGAGATCCGTGAGCGAGACCAAGAACGCTGTGATGTCTTGTATCGACGTCTCTCCATCGTGCATGTCCCGTTGTACGCACCTTGATGCGTTCGGCGACTTGTCTCCAAGACTTCAAAGAGTTGGGCGTCCTCTGGTATGCCACGGAACCTTCTCACAGCCTCGCGCGCGGCATTGGCCGCCAGTCTGTCGACGAACGTAATGCCGATCAGTTTGATGTCGACTTTCGGGTGTGACTGACCGGTGGCGGATAAAAACGGTCGGAGCGAGTAAAGGTGGAACTCGTCTGTGAACACCTACAGAATCGTCAATCAATCGCGCGACAGTATATACGCAATAGAGCAAACACCCACCTAATTAATGACCTCCATGAGGTACTCCTGTGCGATGACGTCCTTGCATTTGACGTCCTACTCCAGTATAGCTGGGAGCCTCTTCTAGTACGTCTCCACATCGACGCCGTCAAGCTGGGAGAGGCGGACGAGGTTAGCGCCGACTAGGATGCGAAGCGAGCGACGTTCCATCGCGCGAGTGACCTTGATGCTTAGGACCGACCCAGAGCTTGTCTATCTCTATGAAATTGGTGAGTACGAATGCGATTGAGTCTTGGAAGGATACTTTGGGACTGATCTAGGTCAGCAAACGGACCACGCGACGCGGCGTGAACTCACCCGGATTCGGTCCCAACAGGCACTTCAGAGTAAATATGAGGAAAACGAACCTGAGGGTGCTAAGCGGGACTGACCGAAGTGTAAACGCCAAGGGTCAATCAGGGAGATGGCGGGTTCGAGCGTTGGAACCCGGCAGGCCGGCTGAAACTTTGCTCCATAAAGTACGCGCGGCACTGGGCAACGGCTGCGTCGAGTTTGTCCAGCATGCTGACGGTCGTCTCCCAGTCAACACAAGCATCGGTGATACTGACACCGTGCTTGAGACCGTTAGGACCCTCGGCAGGAACGTCTTGGCGACCAGCGTTGATATTCGACTCAATCACGACGCCAGTTATGTCGCCTGCAACAAGCTTTGAACATATGTCGTCGACAACTTTAGACTGGTTGTTGTGGTTCTTTTGCGAGTTCCCATCTGGCAAGACCGTGAGTTCGGGAAGCATCGCAGAGAACGAGAGACATACAACTGCAGTCGATCATGATGCTGGGTGCCTCTTGGCGCGGGACTTGCCGATGGTATTAACGGCGGCTCTAACATGCTCGGACGCGAAGTTGGGGCCTTTGGTACCGCCACGGAGGGATGACATGGACAGAAGCAAAACCGTGTTCGGTCACACCCATGAAAGCGTGGGGATTGGAAGCTGAGCGCATGGCATCGATAGCGACGGAGACACTGAAGCGAGAGATGTGCGATAAGAATGTGAAAAGTCTGATACAAATTGGATCTTACCTTCCATCGGTGCCGTTCTTGAAGCCGATTGGGAAGGAAACACCGGAAGCAAGTTCACGGTGGAGTTGAGACTCGGTTGTGCGAGCGCCGATGGCACCCCAGGACATGACTGTAAAGGCAGAGATGAGATGAAGATCGAACTCAACGAGGACACAAGACTACACGTCCGCAGTCATTGTTGGTCGATCGTTGCCTTCGAGAACCTCTGGCGACTCCCATTGCGGCTTACCTGAAGTGACGACGTGAGTTTCCGCAGACACGACAACAACATCGGCCACTCACGATGGTCCGGCCGTCCACACAACCGATGTGCTTCCGTCTTGATCTCATGCTGGCCGACATCAGACAACACACACCGCCCATTCTCGTCGACCAACACGTTCGCCGCCTGTCGACCGCCGTTAGCCATCGATGCTCAGTTCAAACAGAATAAACCGACGCACTCTGAGATCCCCATGCAAGACTCCACGTCCATGCAGATACGACATTCTCTCGGCAATGTCACGCGTGCACTTCAACAGATCCACTCTCACCGGCGTCATCCCTTCTCCTTCCACCCCCGCCTCCGCCCTCGCGCGTTTGAGCCACGCAACGAGATCGCCTCCGCTGCAAAACTTGCTCACAAAAAACCACGGCTTCCCGCCCATCGCGCTGCTTGCGCCATACAGCGGCAAAACGTTCGGATGGTCGAGCGCGTTCCATAGCTCGACGTGGCCCACAAAGGATTCCCGCGACACGCTGTGGGCCAACACCTTGATGACGACCAAACGATCCTGCCATCGACCCATGTACACGTCCGAGAAGAAACCGGCGCCAATCTTTCGCGTTCGAACCACCTCGTACCTATCCGCCCAGCATGTTCAGCTTGGCCTCAGTGATCGTACAGCGACCCACCTCGTAATTGTCCAGCTAGGCAGATCAGCTGCGATCACCGCTTCACCCTCGCTTTCGCCGCGCTGCTCCTTCGCGACGACACTCGCCAACCTGGTCATCGCATCGATACCGCTTTGCATAAATTTGCGATGGAGCTCCATGCTTCCCACGTCTGCCGCACCACACACCCCGCCTTCCACACGACAATCGTCGTCCTTTTTGCCATCCGCCACCTCCACTTGTGTACTCTCACTCGCGCCCAACATCCGTCGGAGCGTCTCTGCAGCCTCGGGAATCTCCCCCCGCCCAACCTGCAAACATCGAATCATCTCCACGTCGTTGCGCGCATTCAGCGCGCCCGTCAGTGTCCCTTGAAAAGAAACCTCGTCCGCTGCCGCGTCTACAGAGTCTTGGGGCCCAGTGCATCTGCGCGAGGGCACGCATCGGAGACGTTGCCGCCGTATTCATGGTTGTCGCAGCCCTTTCCTGAGTCTCCTCCGCGACAAAAGTAGCTCTGGTCGGAGTCGGCGTCGGTGGCACCGAAACAGATGCCTCTGCCACGTCAGACGCATACCCCGTCGACCACGCTCGCGAGCGGAGTTGTCGATCTGCAAAGGGTCCGTGCCAAGGACATTGACGCCGCTCTCCTTCAGCCGGAGTGCAATGTTTTGTGGGAGTTGACCTGTCAAGGCGGGATGTTCAACTGACACCACGTCGGAAAAGTGAGAAACGACTGACCTCCAACGCTAACAATGACGCCCTTCGCGCCTTCCAACTCATATATATCCATCACGCGTTCCCAACCCAGCTCTTCAAAGTACAACCTATCCGCCTCGTCAAAGTCCGTACTGACCGTCTCGGGGTTATAGTTGATCATGATCGTCTTCCCGCCAACGTCCTTCCCATCTTCGCTCACGGTGTCGCCCATCTCACGCAACTTGCGCGTACAAGTGACGGCACACCAGTCAAACTCGACACTGCTGCCGATACGGTAGACACCACTGCCAAGTATCATGGTACCGTCGTCGAAGGTGACGTCATGGGGGTGTGTTGGTGCCGTTCGCGTCGGTGCCAGTGAGGGACGTGCAGACGGAGATGACAAACATTGGCAAGGTGTTGGATGCGGTGGAGCAGCGGGTGCGGACGATTCGGGAGAGTTTGGAGGGGCTCAATTATGTAATGGTCAACGTTCGTTCGTATTTTGTTGTTCTGTTATTGGCCGACTCGGAGAGGCTCTAAGTACTAAGTTCGGGGTAACGCTTACGTAATAAGTATACTTCAATTTCTTGAACAGGTAAGTAGTAATTCGACTGTTGATACTATGATGAATTGTCACTTGGTAGTGGTCAGCGCCGGCAAACCCCTGATCCGAAGGTTTTGTACTGCCATCTTCGAGATCGCCATCAACTCCTGACTGTGCTGGAAACAAAAGATATGGCAGGCAAAGGATGGTATGAGGTTCTGGCCGACGCTTTGCAGCAAGACAACACTACACGTTGGTACCTCTAGCCTGAGCGCCTCTGCTCGCCTCACACTCACACTACCCCCCTTCCCCATTTTTCTAGCGTTCACAATCATGCAACTTGCCACGATCGACACGTCGTCGCAACCACACGTCCGCTCGCTCGTCCACCGCGAATTCCTCACTGCCTTCACACTTCCGAACCTGCCGCTGATCCTTACCACGACGGACGTGCGGACGCCCAAGATCTTCCAGCTAGAAGACGAACGGCGTGTCGAGGTCCTGTACTGGGTCCCGCGGACGCGAGAGCAGTTCCGGATCACCGGACAGGTGTGTGCCCGATTGGGAGGCGAAGCGAGTCGATGTGTTTGATGGGATGAGTGCGCGAATGAAAGCGGGGTGGTGCCGGCCTGTTCCAGGTACGCCATTGGGCGGGGAGGGGGAGGAGGAGATGCGGAGCTGGCCGCAGAGGCTGCCCAAGTTGGGGGAGGCTGTTGGGGAGGAGGAAAAGAGGAATTTGGAGAGGGCGTTGGCGAACTTTGCGTTGGTGCTCGTCGAGCCGGTTGAGGTGGATTATGTGGAGCTTGGTGAGGAGCTTGATAGGAGGACGCGGTTTGAGAGGTGTTTGAGGGTGAGGGTGTCGTTGAATGGAAGGCGACTTTGGTGGTGCCGTAGGTTCGGACGAAAGGACGGACTTTATTTCATCTGTAGTTTTACCGTAGTGTTGTAGATGTATGATCTGGATCAATGTATACTATCAACGGGTGCATGCTTCATGACGAAGGCCTGGAATGAAACAGGATATCAGACATCTGCATCCACCATCATCGCGTCCACGGTCCACCACGGAAAGGTTGCAGGGGAGGGGCTCAAATAAGGGGCTCGTTCGTTTTTTTCTATTCTGTTTATTGCCCGAGACGCTCTAGTAAATTTTCATTCGTTTGAGTAATACGATGGTCGATAGATGGTAATGATACTAGTCGGCGGCAAAAGCAATGGCGGAAATACGACTAGTCCGAGCGCCCCTTGGACGGCCAGGACGACCACACGTTCCGCTTCCGCGGCGTTCTCAAGATCACGAATCCCGAATGGCTATCCGATTTCGGGCTCAAGACCATCGAGATCGAGCTCATCGTGCGCGCCCAAGAGCTGCGAGAGGGAATAAAAAACATCACGAAGGCATAATTTAGTTTTGCAAAGAGTTGTAAGTAACAACGTATGTACAAAACATGGATACAAGTAGTCGTATTTGAACATTTGTGAGCCAACAGAAGAGATGGAAACGATAAATGTACCAATGTGTCAACGCGATGCAAGCACCTAGTTCCCACCTGTTTGAATCCTGGAACGTAACGTGTAACGAGGGCTATTGGAATCCGGAAAATCCAACGATGCGGCAGGTGAGTTGTCCGAGCTTGATGGGCGGTATGATCTATCGTCCGGGTGAGGGCCTGGCTGAAAGTTTTCCGTGAACCAGGTGTCATAGCGAGACACGGCGGTTTGTTCGGTGGCCATTATAACCGTCGATTGGATTGCCCGCCAATCAAAATTGACGGTCAGTTCGGCTTCTTCGATCCTGCGTAAGGCGGGCCTGGACCTGGTGGACTTGGCAACGAGTTCCTCTATCTCTTTCTTCACACCGGACAGCCCGCTGTTGATCGCCTCTTCCACGCCCTCCATCTGGGCCAAAGGAAATAAAAACTAAAAACGAAGTAAGTCAGAACGAAGTAAGTCAGCACGGACACAAATCCAATGATAACTTACGCCAGTAATGGCACCGTCCTCTTCGACGTTCAAGACGCCGTCTTGTCTGACCCACACGCGGTACTGAACTTCACGGACGTCACACCAGGTGTGACCAGCAATGGTGACGGGACTAAGCACAACTTCGTCACGGTCGTCGTCAGACTCGTCAGAGTCGTCGTCAGAGTCGGAGTCGGAGCTGCTAGAAATGGCAGCATGACGATTGAGATCGTCAGTTCCATTGAGAGAGGGAGGGAGGGCTAGAAAAAGGTTGGATGGGAGGATGGACGTGTGCTGGGAGAAATACTTCCAAGTGGGGGAGTCTTGAAGAGGGGATTTGTAGTCGGGAATCTCTGTAACAAAGATCGCTAGGACGAATTGGATCTCAGGCCAACCTTCAACCTCGTATTGGATCTTCTGCATCAGCTCGGGGCGATCTTGGCTGAAGGCGCATTCTACAACTGCCAAGATGTTCCTCCACGAACTGCGTCCGGTAGAAGTGGCGACGAGCGCGAGGTCAGGAGTCGCCAAAAAACCAGTGAAGGGTGAGCGGATTGACAAGTCGTGTTCTAAGCGGACGCGAAGACGCCGGCTGTTTATAGGAAGGGAATCGAGTACCGGCTGGACGGTCCTGCTAAAATCGGTGATGGCGAACTCGTGGGCTGCGGTAGGCATCTCGACAAGAAGTAGTCGACTAGTGGGATTGTAAGACAACCTAACAGATGTTGATCAGTAACTAATCCAGTAATGAAGCGGAGATTACTCGCTTAGGTTTCCTCTGTGAAAAAAACCACCTTTCGACCAAATTTGCAAGCACCTCAAAGTCTTGTTGAGGGACCTCTCTGAACACCTATTGGGAAGGAAAATGACCATCAAAACATGTCGTTTATTCAGCCACCTACATGAATCTCAGTATTTGGGCTATCGGTCCTGCACAGATTGAAACCTCGGAGTACAATGTCTTCGATATCTTTAACGAGATGAGTTTAGGACATGTTCAACTAGACAACGACGTACTGTATTGCTGTGAATTGATTGGGGAAACAAGAGCTATCTTCGCTTTTGGGCTAGCGGGTTGGGGTGACTTCCCAACGTGAATAACGTTCGGCGAGCGGCGAGCGGAGGAGATTGTCGTGCGCTCGCTTCCTGTGGCACCGGTGTGTGTTCCAAGTGGTAAAGCGCGCTGCTTCGAAGGACTCTTTAAAGAGAGTAAACTTGAACGCGTATGGCTTTGTAAGGGAGAGAACCTCGTCTTATTCGTTTGGGCACGCGGAGCGCTAGTGAGCCGGCAAGGGCCCAGTGTGAACTGTGATCTAGGAAAATCCATGCCACGAGAGTCCAGCATGGTGCGATGCTGGCGGGAATTACAGCCCAGATCTTGTTTGAGGGTCTCTTGCTGAACTGTACTAGGGGATGTGGGTTGTTACGTGGTATAACCCATGACCCCGTAACAGTCATCATCACTCGGAAATTGCCGTTTAGACCGCTACATTGTTAATCACTGACGCGCACTACTCGACATCCATTTCGACCGACATATAGGTACAAAAACATGCCAACTGGTGGTAGTGATACAAGAGAATAGCTACGGACACGAAAATGGTGATGGGTGGGAATTTGGGCAACAACGTGAACCCCACCACGCACAATCAACGGAATGAAAAGAGGTCTTCAAACTCGTCATCTTCCATGGGGGCCAGGGCGCTCACAGACTGCTTTCCCTTCTTGACATATTCTTGCGTGTCATTCACGATCACCATGAACTGGTCCTCAGAGAGAGCCGCAATCGGGTCAAGATAGCGTCGTGTCAACACACCCCAGACGCTTTCATTGAACTCAAATTGATTCCCTTTCTTGACCACAGGGTACCACATATTGCCTGATTCCTCACCCTGGAAAGTGACATTGTCATTGACAACCAATGTTAAAGCACGGTGAACCTAAAAATGACACATTCAGAATGATTCGTGAGTGGTAAGCGAAACTACTTAGAGCATGACTCACGGCTGCACATGCCAAGGCAAGTGCTCCACGAGCACCGTCCGGCTCGGCCATTACGTCCGGTAAGTCCACGTATCCCTGAATGAAATTGAAATGATGGGCAAATGTTTGAAGCACAAAAGGTGCCCGCCACATTCCAGACCAAGCCTATGTGAATGTGGGTTATCAATCATTCGAAGCCATTGGCCATTAGACGGCTGACCTTATGGTAGGTGCCACGGTTTTGACTAAAGAGGAACCGGTTCCTTACAAGCATAGCCTCTGCAAACTCCACGCGGGTTGCAGGATCCTTGAAGTCCGAGTCATATGCAAAAAATGATGTGACCATGGTGAGAGCGGCAGTAGCAAAACCAGCACGCCAATTGTTGAGGTTTTGCTTGGCCTGGAATAGGAAAGTAAATCGGAATCGGAAATTCGGAAAAAAAAAAATGCGAAAACGTACAATATAATATACAGGCCCACCGACGGTGATCAGATGCGGATCAGCATCCTCATACACATCATTCCATATATCCTGCAACACGGGTTGAAAGATTTCATCCGGAATGCTCCAGGGGCTTGGATAATTGGCAGCGAAGTGTGCGACAGTAGAAACGAAGACACGTCGCCAGACGTTGTCCTTTGTAGCACCATCGGGTAGATCATTGTTGATGTATTTGTTCCTCGCTCCGCTACCTGTGCGGTGAGATGCCGCTCCACTAGTACGTTGTGTCTTTGCTCGTTTCGTTGGTGGAGCATCAGATGCTGCTTCGGACTATGTGGGTCTTTCCTTGAGTCTGGATATACAAGCGATTGCCGCTCCCTTACCTCGGTATTCTGAAGGCGCTTGGTACGACTCTTCCTGGACTTTCCTCGGACGCGCTCGTACTTGGCTTTCTTCATGGGAAGGGTGTCGTCATCATCTGGACCACTGGTGGCATTGTGCTAGGATTTTGTTTTCTTTTAGCTTAAATACACGAGTGATCACCGTGTGCTTGCCTGGGCGTCTGGAACACGGGCGTTACTTTTCCTGATCTTGTCTGGAACGCCCTTGCGCTTGACCTTCTGGATGGAAGCGGCCTCATACTCATCACCCGAATACTCGTCCTGGAATGTCAGCAGCGAATACATTTTTTGTCTTGTCTTTGGTCCGAACAGATAAGTCACCGCATGCTTACCTGAGAATCCTGAATGTGCTTGGAACTCTTTGTGGAGCCATCTGGAATGCGCTTGCGCTTGACCTTCTGCATGGGAAGGTCTTCGAATCCACCATCTGATTCGTTGTTTTGAGGTGAATGCGGTTGAATTGCTGGAGCGGGGGCAATTCCATCAGGCTCCGAGGCAGAGTCAACCTCGGTAATATCCTGCCGGAGATCATGATGCGATTGAGTAAAATGGAAGGCTCAGCACAGACGTGATACCTTGTTGCGGGTGGCCTTCGTCTTTCCGTGGGCAGAGGACATTGCCACTCGCTCAACTTGATCATCTCCATCAATGTACGAAATGGGTTCCTGGGACCCGGGAGCCTTAGCCAATTTGCTTACTGGAGTTGAGGAATGTGACGCGGAGTGGGTGCTGACAGCCTGAGGGGTTGCTCTTGGGACTTTGGCAAATGAGCCAGTCCTAGTAGATGCGGAAACGGACTGCGCATGCTGAGAGCTGGAGGTCGAACGCTGAGAGAGGAGGGCGTGGATTGGTTTGGATACAGCGAGCTTGTCGGCCCAGTCTCTCACCGGACCGATACCTGCAACATCATCCTTGGCTCTCTCTGCACTGTTTTGGAGATGCCATTTGTCCAGGCAGTCCCAGTAGTAAAGAACCGTTTCAGTCAGTCTCAGAGCTGACATCAGCAAATTAGCTGTCATCTGGCCAGAGCTGGCCAGAGCTGGCCAGGCCTCCAACATTTCCAGAAAGGTCCCCATCTAGCCAGAACTGTCCAAGGATTTTCCAGGTGTCCCAGACTACCAGCTGGTCATCCTGGTTCATCACTACAAGCTGGGGTCCTGGGGATCTGGAATGACGAAACTCATCTGGAAACTCAGAATATGCTGGCTTGCCGGTCCGGGTAGCTAAATCGGCAACCCGCGCCCCTTATCCCGTACCCATTTACTAACCGGTCACTCAGACATGCAGAAGCGACTGCACAACGCGCACCATTCAAGTTGTGCGCGTTGTGTTGTCGCTCCTATGGCATGCCGACGAACAGTGGTCATTGTCACGTCGTCGTGGCATGGTGCTGCCGCAGCACGCCACGTCGTCGTGTCATTGTCCCGCCGTTGAGTTTCTTTTTGTTAATCGTGCCGCGTGGGCCGTGCCACCGCCGTCGTCTTGTCGTCGCGGTGCCAGTCCGAGTCCGCGTTGCGGACATCGCGTCGTCCGTCGTCACGGTCGTTGCCATTGCCGTTGTAATGCCCCGTCGATGTCGTCGTCGTCGTCGTCATTGTCGCCGTTGTCGTTGCAACGGCTACTGTGTCGCCGTCGTCTTCGTTGTCTTCGTCGTGTTGTCGTCGCACCGTTGTGCTGGCGAGGGAGGAAGGTGAGGACGGGGTGTTCGTAGGGAGGGATAGAGAAAGAGGGAGGGATGTAATCGTCGTCGCACACTCATCGCCCTCGTCACTCGTCGCGGCTGCTGTGTCGCCGTCGTCTTCGTCGTCTTCGTTGTCTTCGTCATGTTGTCGTCGCACCGTTGCGCTGGCGAGGGAGCAAGGTGAGGACGGGGTGTTAGTAGGGAGGGATAGAGAGAAAGAGAGGGACGTACCCGTCGTCGCACCCTCACCACGGCGTCGTCGTGTCGTTGTCGTACCGTCAGTTGACGTTCCGCCCTCGTCACGTCGTCGCGGTGCGCGGTGCCACGTCACCGTCGTGTCGACGTGTGGATGTTGCGCGAGGAGGGAGTAGGGACGGTAGGGATGGTGAGGACGAGGATGAGGACGAGGATGAGGTGTACTCACCGTCGTCGGCCTCATCGCGTATGACAAATGACATTTTTTTTCAGAGTGGGTGGTAAGAGTAAGTCCCTCTCATCTCCCTTCATGGAGAATTG
>JBBPNG010000257.1:0-29265 GCA_038091095.1 Leccinum incarnatum
CCCACTACGCCCTGCCTCTATTTGTCCGTCGGCGGATTCCGGGCAGCGGTATTTTGATGATCTATTCCGGCTCCTCGCAGCTCATTCCCCTGGAGTCCGGAGCGCGCGATCCCGACTATCGGGTACACGCACCTGCGAGGTGTTCCCACCCACCCTCGCAGCCCACCGTACCCGGCAACTCGGGCTCCCGTTCCAGGCCACAGAGCGTTTTGCGCTCTGCTCGCCCGCTCTCAGCCCACTGCACCCTCTCCTCGTAGCACACGGAGCGACGTCCAAAGATCGCATACTATGAGAGATGAGTCTCAGATCTCAGACCTGCCTTGTGAATAGCAGATACATGATCTGGACTGAACGTGAAAGTGACAGCTCGCATCTTGTCTTTGCTTTCTCGTTAGTTAGCCATTCACCACACGCCACAAAGTTCAAACCACCGGTCCGACTTGAGTGTCTTCTGCCGTTGTATCCTGTAACATAGTGCGTGGAACGCCTCGGGGTAGTCCCTCAAAACCGAATACGTTTCCGGAGCAAGTGCACACGCCCGGATGCGAAGACACGACGTACCCTTTTCGTCAGCTGTGGAGAACTCGGGGTGGGGAATGCCACTTCCATGTCAGGTGTATCGAAGCCGAGGTCGGATACAATTTCAATGTAAGATGCATGTTGGAAGAAAAATCCGCTTCATTTATCGTCGGCCAGCAATCTTCTGGATATTGGTTGATCAGCGCACGAAACGCTTGCAGACAGCGATGTCATTTATGTATAGAGCTCGACGCCGCGAGCCGGGCGGCGTGGGAACACAAAGCTCGCGCTCAGGCATATGACTCCTCCGTCGCTGGATTTCTACAAGATACTTGGAATCCATCGCGATGTGTCTCTCAACGACATCAAAATCGCCTACCGTCGCACCCTCCTCCGTCACCATCCCGACAAACAAACCCGATCACGACGTTCGCACGAGCCGCGAATGACGACTGCCTCCACCTTCACCGGGATCGAGGACGAGGGAGACACGGCCGTTGGGGAGGGTATTTCGTATCATCCGATCCAGAGTCTGACTTCGTCCGTGGTCTCAGCAAGACCGCTGGTCGCCGACATGGCGCTGGTAAAAGAAGCGTACGAGACGCTCTCGGACGCGCGATTGCGTGCGGTGTACGACCGGTCGTTGAAGAGGGGTGAACTGGACGCGCGGCCTCAGCCCAGACCGGCGCAGGTGGTCTCGCTCGAGGAATTTACGATGGTGGACGTGCCCGTGGGGAGCCGAGGGGTTGTCGAGACTGTGCCAGGAGCATCAAGATTACCGCCGGGATCAGAATGGGACCCTGACACGCGAATGGAAGAGCTTGCGGAAGCCTCGGCGGTGCGGCAGGAGTGGTATCACCATTGTCGATGCGGTGGGACGTATCGCCTCACGGAAGATGACTTAGAGAATGGGTCGCATCTCGTGGGTTGCGAGAGTTGTTCAGAGGTGGTCTGGGTTGGATACGAGGAGGTGGTGACGGAGGACGAGGAGGCTAGCCTCTCACCGGGCATTCAACCACCTCCGGACGATGCTGCATGAATTGAATACCGTCTCCGCACACCATATCAGACAACGGGTCAGTGCTCGTAGACTCGGCGGGTTCGCCACCCAGAGAGACGAGCGACGGCAGACAAAAGTCGAATAAAAGACGTATGCAATAGTATCAATCGATTCGATTCAGCTGTGCCGGAGTAACAGCTTCAATGCTTTCAATCGACATCCATCTCGTCATCCGGATCTGAAAATACCACATCTGACAGATCCTCGACCTGGTTCACTTTCGTCCATTCTTTGTAGAGCGTCCCGAGAAATTCGCGTCCAATCGCTATCGAGACTGGCCACGGAACTGCATTACCAATCTGTCTGTACATCTGGATGGCAATGACTGAGACGACGAGCAAGATCGACGGCGGAGTGACACTTACAGTCTTGATGCGGTTGTTTCGAGCGTGAAACACGAAATGATCTGGGATCCCTTGCGAACGCGCAAGTTCCCGAATCGTCACGATGCGTTTGCTCTAACAAAGACACGCGCATCAGGACGAAGGCCTGTGTCAAGGAGAGAGGCATACATAAGGGTGTATCACGCGACATTGCTTCGCCATCGGGTCCACGTTCGCGACCGTGGTTTGGAACCATTTGTCTCGTTGTACGCGCCCGTAGTATCCTGTGATCACGGTCGGATGTGTGCCCAACACGACTCATGTCGATTGGTTACTGCTGCTCACCACCTCGGAAACCAAGCCTGGCAGCTGCAGACGCAGGATTTGCGAACTGCCACTCCCAAAGATGACGCGGCAAAGCTGTTCGAAGATATCAGCGGACATCAACATGGCAACAGAATATCAAATTCATAACTTACACCGATAGTCCGCGTTAGCTTCGACGGGAATCTCGACGATTCTACAATCAACGTTGAAAAGTGTATCCCGGGTCAGCACATACGCCCCACGTTCTGCTGCAACAAGACTCGCCTCTCGACCTTTTTCGGATCGTACGTGCGTGTGTATTGCTGGATGTCCTTCGTCGGTCGACTGCGGCATTGCTGTTGGAATCTCGTCTGCGGTGGGTGTTCGTATGGAACGTTGGGTCCGTGATAACCACACCATTTATCGTCCCCACGACATTCCTTGACTCGTCTCTGCTCCATCTGCCGGGTGTTGAGATTTTCTTTCGGATGTTTCCTTCGAGGGAGAGAATGTTTAAGAAAGGCCGTACACAGGTAAGAGAACGCGGCGTACCATTCGAACTTGGGAAGGTCGCTGATCGCATCGTGAACGGACACGTACCGATGCGGAGCAACGCCAGAGAGCGTGGTTATCGGATCAAGGCGAGGTCCCTCTGGAAATCTGATCTCCAGAGCATCGGTGACAGGAAAATCGTGCGTAGGCTGGGGAAATTGCGGGAGCTCTAACCCGCGCTTGGCGGCGATGAGGAAGAAGCGGATACGCGTTTGTGGTGTTCCGTAGTGCCCAGCTTGAAGGAGAGCACACCGGAACTGATATCTGGGCGAGCCAGTGTCGACGACGTCGTTAATGCAATCAAACGCTGTGCATCAAAGGAAGAGCTCACCCCATGTCGAGCAACGCCGCGGCAACGAGTTTAACACCGCCCATTGGGATCCCTCCCTTTACTGCGTGTTTACCATCTTGACATCCACGAAGCCTGTATTGTAGAAAGCCCCGGACGTTCTCGAAAATACAGTACTTAGGTTTCAGGAAGTCGACATAAGAGAGCGCGGTGAGCATCAGAGTGCTCTTGTTATCGTTGGCTTTCTGAAACATGTTCAGGGTAGAGTGTGGTTGACTGTCCACGAGTCAGCGAAGATCCGAGCAAGGAACACGATACCCTACCAAGGGAACCCCGTGACAATGCAGTCGATGTCACCTGGCTTGAACGGTGCTGGTAGTGATTTGCCTTCGACGGACTTGAGCAGATCTGGGCTCTTTCTTTCGTGGGTCAAGATCGCATGTTCGAGGACCAGGCTGCTGCATTGATTGTACACTTTAGTATTCGGCGAAGCGGCCTTTCTGGTAATCAAATTGTCAACTCTCGAGGTCAACAATTAAAAAAAACATGGACACTTGCAGTGTGTCTGCCGCGCTCGGTGCGATCTCCACAGCATGCGTCAGCTTGAAGCAACCCAGCTCCTGCAGGGCCAGACTGAATGCGCCTACACCACTGAACGGATCGAGGACCCGCAAGGGCGTCTCATTCTCCAAGAACATCTCCGTTCCTTTGAACATCTTGAGATCCTGTTTCAAGCACATGTGACAGATGGGAAATTCATTCCAATGCATCCGACGTCTGCTGTCCCAAGACGTGACGAGGAGCGAAGGGAAGCGATACTGAACGTAGAACCGGTAGGGGGACATGGCTAACCATGCATCCAGTTCGGGCATATCCTCTTTAACCACCACATAGCATACCCCAAGCAACTTAGAGACTGTGGTCGTCATCTCATTTGGCGTATAAAATAGGTGTCTCTAAATGCAAGGACATAAAAGGACGACGCAATCCCAAATGGACAGACGGACCTCATCTTTGATCGTCGTGTTTGGTCGACATCCAATCCTGTCGATGCGCCCGAAGAGCCGGACCACAACTTCAAACTTTTCATTACCACCCACACGGAGGAAATCGATGATGTGGCCAATGTGGCATGGTCCTTGATCATCTGCTTTGATGAGGACACAATCATCCAAATGGTAATCGACCCCAAGCCATCGTACTCCGAGATGTATTTTCTCCGGCTCCGAGCTGTCCTCCGAGTTTTTGTGTAGCTCGCATGCGGGGCAATTGTCGCCTGGAGGTTCTCGTTCAGCGACGGCAAGCGCATTCATGTCGATGTCGGTGAACGTTCCATCATGTTCGTCCCAGAAGTACCTGGATGAACCCGTCACAACTGACGAATCGAAATTACAAGGCTCCTACCTATAAAAGTAGTCTTGTTGTTGGACCTCTGCGAGAGACTGATCGGGCTTGATGTAGTGGGTCTTGACTTTTCCGATGATGTGTCTCAGCCTTGGCGTATCACACTCGTTCACTAAAAACAGTTCCTGGGCGTGTCCTAACTCTTGGAGGAGCGTCTGCGAACTGTGTACGAGCCACTGAACATGAACAGTCTCATGTTCTTCGTTCATGTGTATGATCTTGCCAAACCTGAAAAAAAGAAACTCAGATGAGAAGATCCATGATATACAACAACGCTTTACCAAAAGTGATCTGCGAGTGTGTCCGTCGGCGGGAGGTCATCCGGATCCGGCGGTATATCTTTGAGCCCCCCTGCATAAATCAGAACGATGTCTCCGACCTGTTATTTTCACCTTCGCCGTAGGAAAAAAAGGCAAGAAGACCTTAGACTCTTACCTCGTATTTTTCTCCGTCTATCAAAATATGCTTCAGCCAACGCGAACGCCCTATCCTCTGGTCTGGTCTGAACTGTACGAGCCGTCGAGCCTGAGCACGGAACAAAAGTTGCTGAAGCCGGAGGGCGAGCTTTTCTGTCGGTACTTCCGCCTCGGCTCGGGGCTTGGGCCCGACGACCCGAAGTTTTTCTCTGAACAATGGAACAGCAATTCCAGCAATTCGCGGAGTCACCCGTGTAAGCGTCTTCGCACGCAGTACTGCTGTGTCTATATCTCCGGATCCATCGTATACGATGGGTAGATCAAACTGTGAGGCCAGATTCTTTTCGATCTGGGGCTTGCCTGAGGGTTTGAAGATTATGGGACGCAGGCGAGAAAGAATATACTGAATGACAGCAGATTTTCGGAGGGTGTCACCGTATGGGACAGTTTCTAGCGTGTCGCGCAGTTTGGGAACCTAGAAAAGCGTCCAGAAATAAATTTTAGCAGGTCGTTTTTTTTTTCACGATCGAGCAAAACTCACGGCATCCCATAGTTCTTGCTCAGTCATGGGCTCACCAAAAACCTCATTATCTTTGCGTTCATACGCCCGCTTGAAAAGATAATATTCTTGTCCCGGATCGACATCAGCGGAGGAAATCACAAAGCGCAGCGTCGACTGGAGCCTCCAAAATGGACGGAATTGGCTTCGGTATTTCTTGGACGGCATCGAGACATCAAGTTCGTAGACTGCATGTTTCGTCTCGATGAAAAACGAACTTTTCACGTAAGTACACAGTATGCCGCAGCCCCAAAGATAACCTACCTGTTCGGCTCCGCATATCTCGTAAAGTACCGGAGCACTCGTGAAAGGCGAACATACTGCCGCTGGGACTCTTCGTCAATACCATCCTCTTGGCCTTCGTCTTCGTCTACGTCGTATTTCGCGACGATGAATCCCGCGCCAAGAATGCGCTGATTGCCATTCACTGCCTCATCGAGGCAATCGAGCGAGACCATATCCAACGAGTCAGCGTCGAAAAAGGCGAAACGGGACAGGACGCGTGTCCGCTTCTTGCCATCGTCTGGAAGATCTGGCTCTTCACCGAATATGAGCAGATTGGCATCTTCTTCGATCTCGTATTTCCGTGGGTCGTATTTGCGTGCTGGCCCAACAAAGACGAAAATCGGGTCAGAATAACCAAGCGTGTGGACGAGCTGGCTACCCTCACCGGGCTGCGGAACTGAGTCCAGATTACGACGCTTCGCACCCTAAAGTTTGCAAAGGTGAAGGAGGGGCGTGGCGAAGTAGAAAGGGAGAAGGCACGCACTCTAATATCAACATCACCAGCGTCGCCGCGATCCCGTTTGCGGCCGGCGTCAGAGGTGGTGGCAGATGCTGAGTCGTCTGGGTCTTCAAGGCCGAAAGAAACGTCAAGGGCGCGCGGTCGGTTGCCACGTCGACTCGGACGTTGGATCATGGTGGTCCGTGGATGAGATCTGAACAATGTCTCGGACTATGACTCAACTGAGCGATTAGCCTATACTGTATGAAAGAGGGTCTTTTGGAATGTAGATAACATGAAGTCTAAAGTGGCATACAACTACTTACAAAGTAAACGAGGCCGGCTGCGTAGGCGGTACATAAGAGGTGCGGAGGGTTTACTTTCGCCCATACACAAAGACAGAATAAATGGTACAAGGCGATGAGAGACTAGTAAAGGGTGATATTATGAACCAGAGAGAAAAAAATTGGAGAAGACGGGAACTACGGTAACATGCCCAGGAACTAGCATCTGCATTGAGTAACAACTTGGGGCAGAGTAAGGACTGACGCATGCTACAGCCAAGCTTGGTTTTACTTGGGGGGAACGCTTGCATCCGGACCTGCAAGTGCGCCTTCTGGGACACCGTCCAAAGTGGGTCCTGACTCGCCGCCAACCTGGTGAAAGTCTGCGGTACGCGATGGATGAGTTTAGGTCACGTGCGGGACGGAACGGAGAGGCAGACCGAGAATTTCGCTGTACATCATGACCTTCCATGTGTCCACCGGAAGGTCAGCGTCATTGAAGCTCCAATCAAACTGCTCTGCAGCAACGGGCTCGTCGGTTGGATCGTGATACGGAGCAACGTACTCGTGGGCCAGAGAATCGGCCGCGTCTATGCGCTTTCGGGGGTCGAAGACAAGCATTTTTTCCAACAGATCCAAAGCTAGAAACCGGTGAGTGTGGGGCTGAAGAGGGGATCGAAATGTATTGACCATCCTTGTCGGCTGTCCTGAGCTTCTGGCTGAAAGGGACGCGCTCGCGCTTGGGGAGGCTCTGGACGAACCGAAGGGTCTGGTGTGACAGCGTGAGAAAAGTATCGGAATTTGCCGAGAGGGTACAAACATTTTCGCTCGCGATGGTTTCGATGACATCATCGGGGGGTGTCCCAAGCAATTCGGTGATGATCGAAAACTGGTTCACATCTGTAGTCGCGGCGTTGGTTGCGCTCACAAAAAAGAGAGCGCGTGAACCTACGGTCCTTGCCAGGGAACAGAGGTTTCCCCTCCAGCATCTCCGCAAATATGCACCCAGTGCTCCAGATGTCGACCGCCACATCGTACTTTTGCCACGTCAACATGATCTCGGGGGCCCGATAGTACCGCGTTGAGACATATCCTGTCATTTGTGGATCTTGGATCCGAGCTAAACCAAAATCGCATATCTACTCCACATCAGTCACATCAGACACGTCGTCGTCGAAAGCCCACCTTGAGGTCGCAGTTTTCGTTGACGAGAATGTTACTCGGTTTCTGATGCGGGTCAGCTGACATGGACAGGACTAGAATCTGTCGCGACTCACCAAATCGCGGTGGACCACACCCGCAGAATGAACGTATTTCAGACCACGCTAACGAGTCATGAATGAATCCGGAGATAACCGCGACAAGACTGCGCACCAGTATCTGGTACAAAAAATATTGGATGAATTGTTTCTCCAGCGGACGCGACGTCAGCAGGCGGTGTAGGTCAGTGCCAAGCAACTCCGTGACAAAGTACCTGTAAGAGATTAGATGATACTCGTGCTTGCGACAGTGAGCTCACAGATCCTCGAGAGGCGAGATGAACACGTCGCTTAGGCTGATAATCTAGAAAGGGTGTCCAAGTGAGCGTGCGTACTACGTGCGAGGTCGCGAGCAAACCCACGTTCTCGTGCTGTATGTGTTTCAACAATTTGAGTTCGCGGTACGTTCGTTTGCTCAGGACGGGCGTGCTAAAGGGTTTCATGATCTTCTTGATCGCGACGGACGAGCCTGTTAGCTGATCCTTTGCAGAACTAGTCAACACGCATGAGAGGTGGGCGCGGGCCAGCGTGTAAGGATGGATGGCACCAGACGAGACCGAAGGCCCCTGGCGGTAGGGAAGTGAGCGTGTATGGTGGCGATCGAGCGATGCGGCAAGCGTACCCATTCCGACTGGTTGTAGGTCGACATAACGCGTAGTGACCTGATAATCGATGTGGATCATCAGGGGATCCAGCATTCGTGGCTCGGTGACAAACCTCGAAAGACGTGCCAAATATACTGAGCTTGACGAAGGACATGGTCAAAGATCGGAGAGGAGGAGGGCGATGAAGCTCAGATGGGGCTGCCATCCAAATCAGCCTAATTTCCGTCGGCGTGTCTGAGGTCCCTGGCCCATATTGACCGCCCCTCCGCCGCCGCCGCTCGCACACTCCAACGTCTCCACACCCACGTCGTGGCTTTCTCAGGCTCAACATTGCCGACTCCACCGCTCTTCTATTCGTTCCTCCATGTCATTCATTCGTGCTGCCACCTTGGCCCGCTCAGCGGTATGTTTCCTACTCCCTGTACTCTCACACGTACCCACTCAGAGTGTTTCGCAGACCAGATTATACACGACAGAAGCACCCGTGGCCAAAAAATCGGGGGTGTCTAAATACCTTGTGCCCGCCGCCGGCGGTGTTTTGGGTGCCAGTTGGCTTCTCTACGAATATTACCTCAAAGGCGACGCATTGACAGCAGAGCAAGCGAAGCCAAACAAGGTTTTGACTAGTCCTCTCGACCCCCAAAACTTTGTCGACATCAAGCTCAAGCGAGTCGAGCCCTACAACCATAATACGTCCAAGTGAGTCCCACCTTAACACCCACCAGCCTCCGGGTACCCACGCGTGGCATCACAGATTCGTTTTTGACTTGGGCGAGGGAAAGGCTTCCCTCCTCCCAGTAGCCTCTTGCGTATACATCAAGGCAGATGATTTCAAGGATGCCAACGGAAAGCCCATGGCCCGGCCCTATACCCCCATTTCTGCCTCAGACTTGGAAGGGGAGTTGACTTTTATCATTAAAAAGTATGAAACCGGCAATGTCTCCAAATATATACATTCCCTCAAACCCGGTGACCAACTTGCCATCAAAGGACCTCTTCCGAAGTGGTCCTGGAAGAGTAATTCCCTCTTTGTTCTCGTCCGACTCGTGTTTTAATCTCTCTGCAGTGAACGAGTTAGATGAGGTCGGCCTCGTTGGTGGAGGCAGCGGCATGTGAGTCCAAAGACAGCAAGGAGGATTCCAGCCCATTGAATGTGATCCCAAGCGCGCCTCTATACCAGGTTCTGCAGCATGCACTTGCAGACAAGACCAACAAAACGAAGTTCAAGCTGATCTTTGCAAACGTGACTGAGACTGATATCCTACTTCGAGAAGAGTTGGATGCGATGAAGAAGCAACACCCCAACAACTTTGATGTTGTTTATGTGTTGGACAAGCCTCCTGCGAACTGGAAGGGTGATCGAATATTATCCTTCCAGCTCTCGGGATGATACTCATGGTTGGTGTGCAGGATCGAGCGGATATGTCAATGCTGATCTCATCAAGCAACACTTTGGCTCTCCTTCACTTGGCGACAAGGTGAAGATCTTTGTGTGCGGTGAGTAGTCTTGCTTTGAACCCGGTCGACGGAAGTTGACGGGCATCATAGGCCCTCCTCCACAGGTCAATTCGCTTGCTGGTAAAAAGGACGGCCCTTACAAACAGGGAGAGCTGAGTGGAGTTCTGAAGGAACTTGGATACACCGCTGACCAGGTTAGTTCTCTGCTCTGGCTATTGGACTGTGTCATTGACTGTGTTCTATTAGGTCTACAAGTTCTAGAATGATCGCGGGAAGTAGAAGTACGCCAGTAGATTACATAAGCAATGCTACTATAGTGACGCGTGCTTCTGATCAAGTTGCAATCGACGTCGAGTGTCATCTCATCCAATCTCTCTCTTTACACTATGACACAGAATGATCCAAACAAGCTTGCTCGTCGCTTACCCTCACCACATCAACCTACGCCATCCGGAAGTGTCTCCAAGGCACCGACTACCGTTCCAACCGCAAGCTTCTATCATTCAAAGCCACCCCCGCTCCCGTCCCGCGAAAACGTCGGCTCAGCTCATACAAAGGTCATCCATCCAGGAACACCACCTCCAGTGTACGGTGCGTCGGATGGCAGTCCCTTTCGCGAGCCGCAGCTTGTTGAAGAGGCGCCCGTCATCAACGATTCCGTACCCGGCCTCTTGCCAGCCGAAGACAATTCCAATGGTTGGGGTCAGACCAGTAATTGGGCGGGGACTCAGCCAACGTGGCCCGCATCTACGGATGCGTGGAATCCGGAGCCGACACCTTGGGATGGCTCCGCTACTTGGGCGAATGCATACGGTGGCACTTCGCAACAAGGACAAGGCCCCACCATCGATGGTCGGGACAAGTTCGAAGAAGAACACTGGTGGGACGCTTCCATCCGCGATCTACACAAGCGACCGGGCCAAGGTGTATTGTCGCCGTACTTGGCCGACCTCTTGCATAATCCCGATCACTCCTTGTTCTCCGTTAGCGTCGATCCGCCCGATTTGAAGCCTCATGCTCCTACCTCTCCGGAGAGCAGCGATATCAGTCCATCGTTCCAACCCCCCTCTGTAGACGACCTGACATACTCCATACCCCATCCAAACGCGTACTATTGCAGGAAGCATAATGGTTGGGTCCTTCTCCAATGGAAGTCTTCGACGATGATGCCTCCTCTGGCCAAATCATTCGTTCTTGATCCACAAACCCCGTTCCCGGACCTTGCCCGCCGCAAACGGACCACGTCGTGCGTCGGCGAAGGAGAGCAACCTTTTGGTCAAGCAAACCTGACCCACCACTTCCATCGCTACGAAAGGGCTGTAGACTCCCTCAAACTCGATCCAGCCTTTCGCCGCTCAGAATGGGAAATGTCTGTTCAAAAGAAATCACAACGGCGGAAAGCGACATCGCTCAACCTGGATGCAATCTCGCTAGATCAACTGACAGATGATGTCATGGAAGACTCCGTTCTTGAGGAGGAAGGTGACCTGTTGGACCTCTATGTCTGTTGTCAATGCTCGCTGTATTGCATTGTCTCCGAAGTCATCCCCGGTGTTATACCCGCCAAGTACCTCGAGGAGTTCATACGAGAGAGATGGGATAGCCCGATCCCTGGTCGCAACCGAGATGAATCTGTTGTCTCGGGGCTGGAAACCTTTCTTCTGTAGGTTCAGCATTTCATGCTGCATCTAGAGGGTTCTCATCTAGTTGTAGCATCGTTGAGAACAAACTGTGGAGGGGAGAAAGCCGATGCATGACTATTTCTCGGCCTGTATTCCAGCGAAAGATCGGGTGGTCATCTGTAGTGTGAGGACAATTTCGATTGTCTCTTGAATCTACTTATCCGATCCACGCGCACAGTCGCTCCATCTTTGACCACATGGGTTTCATCGTTGCTGAAACAATTACACCGGCTGGCGAGCGGGATACATCTATCACCCCTCCTAATACTGATCCAAGTACTGTGGAGGGCCGCCAGAATGGGAGAAAACTCCTCCGTTTCTGGGTGGAGACGAGTGCTTGGTTGCTCGACTACCAACGCCGATGCAGTACGTGCTTTCCGAATCTTTTGGACTTCGACCCAAAAATTTTGTAGGCAACTCGCTTAAGCAGTACACTTTTGCCAAAGCATGGGTGAAGCTGGATTCTGTCCGTGAAATGTATCAGATGGGTGTAGGCGCGCATCCCGATCAGAGTATGTTTCGTCGTGTTTTGTCCCCAATTATACGTTGCTCACTGGGACGTAAAGTTCAAAGATTGTCGAGGTTACCTGCGTTTGTAGAATACGAGCCTGTCCAGCTTGCTGTAAGGGCACTGGGGTTGACTCCCGTGACATACTCGTCCGGTGGGGTTATTTCCCTCTTGATCTGGTTTGTGCTGAACCGATCGACTACAGAACTCCTGGCATTTGCATACCTTGCACAATGTAGATGCGATCCTAGGCAAACATCGCATTATTTCACCCAATTTTATAGCGTTATTCAAGCTATCCAAGCATTTGGTGATATTCCCTCCCAGGAGCTTCAAAACCTTGTTTTACAAGAGCGCACCAGGGACCGGTATACCGAAGAGGATCGACTCGGTGCCCTGAAAGTCCTTGGCTTCGGAAAGGACAACTTGCTGCGCGTAGATTACGAGGATGACATCGACGAGGACTTCTTGGTTTTTGCTTGGAAAGACTGCATGAAGAGAGCCTGGAGGGATCCCAAGGACGGAGCGCAGCGATTGAGAGATGCCAACGACGCGTTCAGAATCGTGGCAGAATCAAGAGGCAGCGTGAAGCTACGGAAAATGTGGGAGGATTCCTCCAGGGATAGTATGGATCCGAGTCGGGCGTATACCATTCTAGAAGTTCCTCCGGAGACCGATGATGGGATGTTGATGACCGTGTTCATGATGCGGGTATGTGTTCCAACGGTTGACTACTCTATCGTGCCCTCACATAGGGCTCGTCAGTTGGAAGAGCAGCCTCATCAAGCTGATCGTATGAGGGAGGCTCTGCTTACCCTCGCAGAGGCCAGAGATAGCCCTCGATTACGGGCATTCCTAGAATCTGGGCAAGACCGTGAGTGTCTACTAGATAGAATGCGAACCGAGTTCTCACATCACAGTTAGCGGGTGAGCTAACACCGATGACGCGACATGACTTCCCGAGAGGGCTGAACCAGCTGGGAAATACCTGCTACTTGAATTCGCTCTTGCAGTACTTTTATACGATCAGGGAGCTTCGGGATGCTGTTGCACCACTGGCAAAGATGAGTGTCAAGGCACTGGAGGACGAGAAATACTCGGATGACGATCTTAAGAGACATCGCGTTGGTGGACGGTTGGTCACGAGACGGGAGATTTTCCGATCAAAGAAATGTAGGTTTGTCCAGACTTGAGACAGCAGTGCGCGCGTTTTGACCAGGCCTTCAGTTGTTAATCAGCTCGCCAACTTGTTTTGGAAGCTTGAGAACTGTAATGAGGCTTCTGTAACACCTACGATGGACCTTGCCAAGCTTGCTCTCGTAACCTCGCGGGACGAAGAAGACGAAGAGGCTGAAAGCAGAGGAACCGACTCTTCCAACGATACTGATGCTACGCTCGTGGAGGATTCGCAGTCGCTTGGCCGCCTTGCCACGGCTGACTCGGCTGACACCGTGCTTGGAAAACGAGCTCGGGATGACAACGCGATGGATATCGACGAGGTTGCGTCACCGAAGTCACCTGCGTCCGAGTCCGAAAAGAACGGGTACGTGATGGTCTCGAATCCATCGTCACCTCGTAGATCGAAGTCGCCTCGTCTTGATGCGGCGAGTAGTTCAAGCTCGTCTTCCAAATCCATTTCCTCAAAAGAGTCGACTATAATGAGTCCTGGTCAACCGAGTGAGGAAGATGTACTCAAGAAGCCGTCTTTACCTGAGAGGAAAACGACCTCAGATTCTGTGATGCTCTTTGGTGAGTCTTTATGCAAGTTGCTGAGGAACGCAGACATATCCTTTCTAGGCAAACAGCACGACGTATCCGAGTGCATGGATAACTGCATGTTCCAGATCGAGATCGCTTTACTTAACTTTAGTGGCCTGGGCGATTTACAAGAAAAGGGCAGCGTCGTCAAAAAGTTGTATTTTTTCCTTCGTTGTCCCTCTAGGCGTCACCCTGACAGCACTTGTCAGGCTCTTCTATGGCAAGCTGAGGCAACGCCTGACCCCAGATCAACGAAAGTCACGGGCTTCGGTGACGGAAAAGCAAGATCTCTTTTCACATCTGCCTGTGAACGTCGCCGATAGCGGGATCGATATTTACGACGGGTTAAGTCGGTATTTTGACGATCTGGTGGATTACGAGGGCGGAAAGGCGAGAATGGAGGTTTCGCTCGTTGAACTTCCTCCCTTGTTGCAGATCCAGCTGCAGGTGCGCACGACCTTTCTTTCGCTGGGTGGCAGAGTTACCGACTCGTCGCAGCGCGTGCAATTCAATCGAGAAACATTGCAACCGTACAAGTCTCAAGCATACGTCAAGTTTAGTGAGACGATCTACATGGATCGTTTCCTCGACTCGGCGGAGCCGCAAAAGAAGGCAAAGTCTAAACACATACAGACTGTGCTGGCCTCGAAGAGGGAACGTCTACGTTTGTTCACTGAAAACAAGGTGCGCGTAAAATCTTCACGGACATCTGGTGTGCCACTAATTGGATGTATGTGTATAGCATGCACCGTTCGGCACCTGCCTCGATGGCACGCTCAACTTCCTCACTAAACAATCGAGTGTCGTGCTACCCGAACTCGACGACGAACTTGTGGCTCAACTGAATGACGAACAAAATGTCGTCCAGACGGAAGTGGAAGCGATTCGCAACGATATCGTGAAGCTGAAGGAAGAGTTGGAGGAGCTGTGGAAGGACGATACGACGTTCGCTTATGAGCTCACTTCGGTCTTTATCCACCGGGGCTCGTCGCCATCGTTCGGGCACTACTTTTTCTACTCTCGGGATCTGCCAGATAAAGTGGACGAGTGGTTCAAGTATAACGATTCGAGCGTCACGGAGGTACAAAAAGGCGAGGTGCTTGAGGATACAACGGGATCAACAGCGAACCCATATTTGGTGCGTTCTGCCCGCCGTTGACCTCGTAATGAAGACATTTTCAACTACGATCATAGCTGGTGTTCGCTCGTAAGGGCTCTGATGTCGTACACACTGTCAAGCGAACTACTGCGGAAGACTCGAAGCCATGATATACATTGGACACTCTTGGCGGAAATAATCCCCCTTGCCATGTCACACACATTGACATTAGTTGCGATGGACTTTTTCTTTCTAGTTTCTGGGTAAAATCATGCTCTATAATGTGACGCTGTCGATGTAGATTAGTCACCGTGCGATGGAACGATATGAATGACTAACGTGATGATTGCTCTGAGGGTGGCCGCTTAGATTGTGTTTCGGAGGGCGGTGTTGAGTGGGCAGCTTCCTGCGAGTCATCGGCGTCCTTTGGCTCGAGGCTTGTTAGCAAATTGTCTAGCATGCCCAGGATATCATCCAGTCTGGCCTCCACTCCGCCAGCGACTGTATGGGCGCTATCTAGGCGTGCCAACAACTCGGTGTCGTCTGCGGTGATTTCGTCGCTTTCCGGCACGAGAGAAGCCAACATACTGACATCGAGCTCAATGTCAACAAGGGCTTCCGCCGCAGGTTGCCCACTGGACGATGCGCTGCCAAGGCTGCTGTGGAGGTCGTCGAAAGACATGCTTGGAAGTTAAAGTCGATAGCACGCGGAGTAGTAAAACACAGCGTGACGGCATCTCGGCAGAGCGATACACGACAACTTCATCCTCCATGAGCTCGCAAGCGGAGTGCGTCCAGAATCTGCTGGCTTCTTTTCCTGTGCGTCCGTTTGACCAGAAGACGCTCGACGACAAAGTCTCGCCGGAGGTACAACAGTTTCAGAGTGCGTCTTCGCAGGAGAACGTGCGGAGTCGATGGGAGCTCGTTCTCAGAAAAGAGGTGTTTGCGTTGGCGGTACGTTCCTATTGTCCTTGTTATGGGGTGTCGGGGTATACATGTGTTCATTCTAGGCGACGGAGGGGAAAGCTCTGAACGACAAGAGCGCGGACTACTATGCCGGCTTGCAAGACCGACTCGATCTCGTCCTCACATTCACCGAGCAAGGTTGGCGCGTTACTTGAACGAATTGGGCGTACGATCTTTCTGACACGCATATACGCACCTTCGCGAACACAGACGCGTGTGAGGCTGCGTTCCCGTTTACAGTGCTTCAAGACCTGCTGGAAACACAGACGATCGCGTCATGCTCTCATATTTTTTCATGGATCGAGACGCAGGCATCGCGACTGACGCAGGGCATGGTCCCGCAAAAGGGCAAGGCGCTCATATTGCTCCGGATGCTCAATGACCTGCTGCGACGGCTATCCAAGACGGGCTCGACGACGATGTTTTGCGGGCGGATATTGACTTTTCTTAGTGGCGTGTTCCCTCTTGGGGAGCGAAGTGGCGTCAACTTGCGAGGAGAGTATGGGCCCGTGTGGGAGGGAACTGTGGACCTCGCTCATGGTGACGTCGAGACCAAGGATGAGTCGTCGAAGCCGCCCGCTCAAGATGACAAGATGGAGGTCGACGACGAACAGGGGAAACAGTCGAGGGTCGACAAGGACGGTATGCTTTGCTTTACGTTTGATGTCAGCTTCGGTGCCCAAACGCTCGTCTTGTCAAGATTTCTACAAAACGTTCTGGTCTATTCAGCTGCCATTCTCGCGGCCGCCCATCTTTGCTACTCCAGGTGCCTTCAACGATTTCAAACAGGCCGTCGAGAAGGTTTTGCCTGTCATCAAGGAGGCGACGACGAAAGAGCGCGCCATGATGGGGAATAGAGCATTGGCGGGTCACCACCCAGGGCCTCTGAAACGCAAGCGTGATGCTGAATCCGGGGAGGAGACCAACACCAGCGATTACTTCTTTGCAAAATTCCTCACAAGCCCAGACCTTCTGAGTCTCGAAGTCCGTCAATTCATCTCTCGACGCCCAGTTCATATGCTCATCCATCTAGATTGCGGACACGCATTTCAGACGTCAAATTCTGTTCCAACTTCTCATTCTCCTCCACCACCTGCTATCGTTCACGAAGTCGGCCAAGACTGCGTGGGCAACCCCGCGTAACCGGTCTCTCCAGATGGACTTTACACTTGAACCCGCAGATGCGCAGTGGGTTCAGGATACGATTGTCAAAGCGACCGCGGAACTCCGTTCCACTGCTCCAAGTGGCCCAGCCTTTGCAGACACGGTCAGCATCATCCTTGAACGGGAGAAGAATTGGGTGAAGTGGAAGAATGATCTGTGTGCACCGTTTGACCGTGAGCCGTGGAGTACAGAGGTGGACGGGAAGAAACTTGGACTGGAGGAGGCGACGAAGGAGTTGCGTGCAAAGAGAAGAGAGGAACCAGAGGAATGGCAATGGAGTCATGGCTCTCAGCCGCTCTCAGAGATTTGGGAAATGGGATACAGAGACCTCTGTGATCTCCAAAATCCTTTCCAGTTGAGCATGGTCGCTTTTGGCTCGAGGACTATACAACTAATTGTGGTATGCTAGGGCGGGCGACGTCAAAGATTTTGTCAAAAAGATCAAGCAAGAGGATGCTCGAATCGAGATGCGGAAGAAAACGCTGGCAAGGAACGCAGAACGAATAGCTCAAGCTCGGGCCAAAGCCGCTGCCCAAGCTCCTCCTGCAATGGAAGCACCAACACCATCGCAGGATGTACCGATGACCAGTGCGGAGCCTGCCAAAGCAGAACCTTCCATTTCCCCGTCTGTTCAAGCTGCTGCTGGATCTCCGCTACATCCCTCGCTTCCTCCTAAACCGGGGACGAGTATACCAGCAAAATTACCTGGGATTGAGGGTCCTTCCAACGCCCCAGCCGTGGTGGCGCCACCACCGGCCCCTGCGGCAACGACCCCAGCACTGGCGCCGGCACCGGCTCCGCCTCCTGACGAACAAATCCTGAAACTCGAAGACGTAAGCATGGACCTTTTTTCGCGTTCCAAGTGTTCTAGCTGACGCATGGAGCAGAACAAACAACGGTGGTCGTGGCTGGCCCTGCGAACGGCACGGGATCAATACTTACAACATTTCGGGAGGATCGGGACGGGTGACGTGCTTCTCCTTGCAAACGAGATCGAAGCGGAGAAGGAGAAGGAACGAGAGCGGGAACGAGAGCGAGACAAGGAAAAGGAGAAGGCGCAAACGCAGAACGGCAACTCTGGTGAGGAGTCAGCCCCTGTGGCTGAGGAGAAAAAAGTGGACGCTACGGTGGACGCTGCGAGCAACAAGGATGGCGAGGATGTGAAGATGGAGGATCGGTGATCGGTATCTAATCAGTCATAATTCTTTTGTTTTCCCCGAGCGATCTGGAAACCAACCAAAGCTCAAGGTCTCGCGTATGCCGCGCGTACGCACCAACCTAAAGAGTCTCAGACGCGTTCAAATTCCTGCCAGTCAGAGTGGGCACAGGGCAAAGTGTTACTGAGGCTTTTTTTATTCTTGTCCGATAATATCCATAACAACATAATAATACTAAGCGGTGGCTTTTTGTCGGTAAGCGTACCACCGGAACTACGACTCGGACGAGGATATCGTACAGTACTATACACGTCAACAACAAGAGCAAGGGTTCGTGTTCTGCACCGCAACACGTCAAAAGACCGCTGTTGTATTTATGTACAGTATTGTGAATGGTTGGAATGGAATGCAGCGTTCTTCGGTCCGCAGCCGAAGCAGGATCGCATGTTTTCAATAATAAATGGCAGCGAGCCGGGCTTGGCGATCTGATCATCAATTCTCACCAACTCTGACTGACAGCGACCGCGTTCAACTCCGAGCAATCATGTCCACCGAGAATGGTCTACGAGTGCGTCGGCCGCCCTTGCGACTGCAGCCCAACAACTGACGACCTTGCCTGCAGCGTGTCCTGGTCACCGGCGGAGCGGGCTACATAGGTGGGCACTCTTTTTTTCTCCGCCAAGCAGAAATTTTCGGTTCCTCCGAGTTTTGAGCTCACCAACCCTTCAGGCTCCCATGTCGTCTTCGCCCTGCAGCAGACAAGAAGATACAAAGTGATCACCATTGATAACCACCACAATTCGCTCCCCGCTGCGTTAACACGTGTTGCGCAACTCGCTCGGGATGCACTGCCCGAGAATGCGACGGACGCGGACAAGGAGAGCGCAGAGCTCGACACCTTCGAGTGTGACTTGACGCGTCCCGAGCAAGTCAGAGCCGTCTTTGAGAAGTATGGCAAGGGCGGCATCTGGGGCGTCATCCACATTGCGGTGCGTGTTCAGGACAGCCATGCGAAAACGTACACTGACACTTTTACGTAGGCTTACAAGGCGGTTGGCGAGTCGGTCGAGATTCCCTTGACTTACTATGCCAACAATGTCGCTGCAACCACCTCACTCTTGCAAATCATGTCGGACTACAATTGCACCCGGATTGTCTACTCCTCATCTGCGACTGTGTACGGGACACCGCCGACCATCCCCATTCCTGAAACAACACGCCTGCAGGCCGACAGCCCCTACGGTAGGAGTAAGGTGATGTCGGAAACGATCATCAACGATCTATGTCATGGTAGGTCATGATTTATCTGGATGCAATACCACACTTGCCCACTGGCGCAGCTGAATTCCAGCGTTGGCGTGCCATTTCCCTCCGTTACTTCAAGTAAGTGCATGCTTTCATTCGGTAGTCCGTCAGTCATTGAGTTCGGTGAAGCCCTGCCGGTGCCCATCCTTCTGGATTGATCGGGGAAGATCCCCGTGGTCGACCGGGGAACCTCCTTCCTCTGTTAGCTCAAATGGCAGTAGGGCGGGTGGACGCTTCGACCCTCAAGGTGTTTGGAAACGACTATCCTACTCCGTAAGTCAGATGCAACGCATCCTGCACCAGTTTGCTGACCAACCTAGGGACGGCACGTGTGTGCGGGACTACCTCCACGTGCTTGACCTCGCGACTGGGCACTTGCTTGCCTTCAACGCGCTGGCTCCAGACTCTAAAGTTTTCGACAACTGCCCCGACGAAGCTCGCTACAAGGCCTACAACCTTGGCAAGGGCCGCGGGATGAGCGTTCTCCAGATCGTTGAAGCTATGAGGGAGGCTACCGGATTTGATTTCAAGTATGAGGTCATCGGCAGACGGTGCGTATAAACATGTTTGTCTGTTCAATTGGTCCCGGAGCTGAATATGACCGATGCGGCAGACGTGGAGACGTGCCGGACCTGACTGCGGACCCGATCCTGGCTGAGAAGGAGCTTGGTTTCACTGCGCCGCAGACATTGGAGGTGATGTGCAGGGACCTGTGGAACTGGCAGAGCAAAAACCCGCAGGGATACGAAACGGAGCGGTGAGACATGGGAGGGATGATAGAGCTATCTACATGTACCTAATCACCTCTAATCGAGACAACCCTAAGTGGAGCGGATGTTGACACCTTGTCCGACCCCCGGGCCGGGCTGTGGAAAGCTTCGATTAGATAAGCGAGCAGGGTTCCTCGCGTCCGGTCGTAACTCGAACCATCATCTCGATACGGTGATCTGCTATTCACACCATGGTATGTGCTTTCGGTCCAGGATGTTCAGAAACTCATGATATCGACAGCCTTCATCACCTTGGGAAGTTCGCATGTCCTCCTCCCATAAGGTCGCATACTATTTCAACACTGAAACCAAAGTTTCAACTTGGGAAGCACCACCATTATCCGAAGACGAATTACGCGACCTTCCCGGCGCACAATACCTCAAGCAACCCACGCAGATCAGGGCAAGCCACCTGCTGATCAAGCACAAGGAGAGTCGACGACCGTCGAGCTGGAAAGAAGTGCGTGATATCTCTTATGATATCTCCTCGGCGATTACCGTTTCCCGACTCGTTATGCCCCTAGTCAACGATCACTCGAAGCAAAGACGAAGCGATTACCATCCTGCGAAAGCACCAAGCCGAAATCGACGGCGCCTCAAACAAGTCGGACAAGTTTGGCGAGCTCGCAGAGGTGCACTCGGATTGTTCCTCGCACGACAAGAACGGCGATCTCGGCAAGTTTGCTCATGGCCAGATGCAGAAGCCGTTTGAGGAAGCTGCCTTTGCGCTCAAAGTAGGAGAGATCAGTGATATCGTGAGCACGGACAGTGGCGTTCATATCATCATGAGAACGGAGTAGAGTTGAGGTGATTGTGCGGATGGCTGTTGTACGTGTACCTTGATCCCCCTTTGCTTACGAGGACGCTAGGGTACATGATCGTGTATGATATACCACTAACGTTGAGCGATTGGTGGACGGTCCAAGTTATGTAGAAACTGATAGCCGGGATTCCGCTCAACTTGGTCGACTACAGCCGGGAGTGTTGCAAGGCTGATTACCAGCTTCGGTGGAGGATTGACTCCGACGGACTGAATCGTTGGATCAGCTCTCATTTTATTATTGTCACTGAGATGCTACATGAAGCTTTGAAGGTCCTAGCACATCGAGGTATACTGTCAATGACGTAAGTACTGTCTAAGATTTTGCCTTTCCCACGTTCGCATTTTTGACTTGAGCCTTGACGTTGATCTGAGATGGTTCATGAATGTTGTCTTCTCACATGCAGCTCGTCTGATCATGCGCGGCGCCCCGAATTTCCGCCAGGTTTGGACTGAGGCAGCTGCTTACGATGAATATAATACTTCCGCCAGCTCCGATCAGACAAGTCTGGGTCCCAACCTTTATCATTGGAAACGATGCCCACCGATATCTTGTGGCGACCTGACACTAGTCCACCCAAGCCAGCGCTCTTACCAGGCGATGTATACAGACCAGACATCCTTGATGTAATCGAGGGAACGATCGATTCTCTCCGCCCCCAGTTGAGGGAGTTGAGTGACAAGATACACGGTGAAGTCCCTCATCGTGACATCTATGTCTACGACTGATCTAACCATCTCCTGTGCTGCTGCCACTGACCACCACTAGCTCATCCCGAGTTGAAGTTCGAAGAACGGTGCGATGATCATTCCTCCCGAGTACGCAGCGACGTAATGCTGAATCCCCACCTTTTCCTAGTTATGCACACGCTGTGTATACAGAGTTCATGGAAGCGCAAGGATGGGTCGTTCAAAAGCACTACCTGCTCGAAACCGCCTGGGTGGCTACTTACACCCACGGCCAAGGGGGCCGCGTTCTTGGTATCAATTCTGAGATGGACGCACTCCCCGGTATCGGGCACGCTTGCGGACACAATCTGATCGGAATCTCAGGCGTGGCGGTTGCCTGTGCCGCCAAAGCCGCCATGGAACGGTTCAATATCAACGGCAAGGTGATCTTGCTTGGGACCCCTGGTGAGATTTTGTTTGGTTTACTGCCACAATCTTTTTCTCAAAGCGTGCAGCCGAGGAGGGCGGATTTGGTAAGGTTAGGTTGTGGGATAAAGGCGCGTACGAGGAAATGGACGTCTGTCTCATGTATGTTAGCTTTGTTGTCCTGATCAGTTCCTCGCTTTTCACCGATCTTCTTTGCATAGGTGTCATCCGGCGCCAGGGCCCCCCTACTCCATCAGTCTCAGCAGCTCTCTCGCCTTAGTCCGACTACAAGTGGATTACACAGGGAAAACGTGAGAAAATGACAAGGTATTCTTGACCAGCTAATTGGATTTATCTTGTGTCCAGCGCCCATGCCGGGTTGAGCCCTTGGGAGGGCGTTAACGCACTCGATGCTGCCGTTCTTGCCTACACAAACATCGGGCTTTTACGTCAGCATATCAAACCAACCCACCGCGTACATGGTGTCTTTGAAGGCAATGATTGGGCTCCAAATGGTCTGTTCTACCTTCTTCCGCCTTGCGATCGTGTTGATTAACTAGCATGCTTAGTGATTCCCGATAACTCCACAGTACAGTGAGTGCATTACACAATTGCCCTTCCCACAGAATTCGTTGATTGACATCGTCAGTTGGTTCGTTCGTGCCCCCCTAACCAAGGAAGTGTATGAGACCACAGCCCGGGTCAAATCTTGCTTCCAGTATGTAAATATAACCATGTCTTTGGCCCTGCTAATATTTTCCAAGAGCTGCCGCTACTGCTACCGGCACGAATGTCGCATTCACGAGCGAAAGTATTGGGAATGAACTCGTTCAAAACAAGGAACTCGGTCAGTCAGCAGACGACTTCGCTCGGTTAACTTACAAATACGCTGGCAATAGGTGACGAGCTTGCGGACGTCGTCAGGAAGCGGTACGGCGATATCGACTACGATTGGGGTATCCGGTCTGCATCCACGGATTTCGTAAGTCGTACGGAGTTGGCGTGGAGCGACAAAATTTAACTCGAGAACTTGCGCAGGGAAATATCTCTTATCGTATGCAGCTTCGTTACCTTCACACTCTGGTTATTGATGGCCATTAGTGATGCCTGCACTACATCCTGGATTTTGTGCGTATTTCTTTGTTCTCCTCGATGAGACATTTATGATGAGCGTTCGTGATCAATTGGATAGCCATCCCCACTGTACCTGGAGGGGGAAACCATACCAGGGAATTTGCAGCAGCAGCTGCCACTGATGTTTCACACGAAGCATGTTATACCATTTCCAAGGCACTTGCACACGTAGGTATGAGGGCGATCACGGACGAGGCGTTCTTAGCAAAGGTAGGGGCGGAGTTCCGTACTCCACCCAAAGTCAGCTCGCCGTTACTGACACGAGCTGGCTCGGATCCAGGTCAAGCTTGCATTCGAAGAAGAAAAAAATCTGAGAGGATTCTAAATGAACAGAAGGAAAGGTGAGGACATGTAGTGGTGCTCAAGCACTGCAGGTTACTACGAAGTCGAGTTACACGTGCTATATCAACATCGGAGCTTCCCGAAAAATAAGATGTTTGTTCCCTAGCTCTGACAGAATGACTGCGGCGGCGATCATGGCAAGGCGTCATCAGAATTTCTGGAAGCGCGCGGGTCACCGCGGTACTGAGCTGCTTCACGCTGAAGAACTGAACAAGAAGAACTGAACTGTAGCACGCGGATACAGCATGACGTCCCCTCGAGTCTCTAAAGGGAGAATGGGAACCTCCAATTGAGCTGGCGACTCGATCCTCGGTTCTGTTTCCTTAAACGTATCCCCAAATCCACCGTCCCGCTTTTCGATGACATCACTCACCAGAGTCACCACCCTCGTTGGAACCACACAAGCCGCCCATTTCCCGTCCAGTTTGTTTGACTCGCGTATCCCGAATTATCACCGGTGTCATCACTGATGTCCCAAGCAACTACAAGGCGTAAAGCAACTCGACCCTTGGCTATTAACTACCATCCCTGAAGGCCTAACCAATGCCTGGTGTGTGGCATCATCCGGCGCCCGCTTAACCCCAATCCATTAGGCCGAGTCACCAGTTCGGTCACCAGCCCAAACCATGAGTTGATCATGGACTTCGTCTAACCAAGTTGGAGTCGCCCCGTTTCATAACAAGAGCAGTTCTCCTCGTGCGTGTGTTCCGTTCTCATTCACGTCACCAGATCATCCCTCGACCGTGACAACGGGGCCGGTAGCACTCCTGCATGGCAAAGAAGACGTCGACTGTTACGGGGATGTTCCCTTGTTCTGAAACGGGGAGGCCTTCCTCTCGGATCAGCTTCCTTATAACAAAAATGCCTTCTGATGATGATCCGTTCTCACGAAGAAGGGGGAACGGAATCCCTCCTAGGCGCACGCTGTGAAAGTGTTCCGAAATAGGGAAACGGGAAAAGTGGGTGTATACAATCGATCTTCAAGCTTCAGCTTCAGCACTGACAGATCATGTCAGATAACTGTGGGACGGCCTCGCAAACATTTATGAAGGGATAACAAGGGCAGACTCGTCGATCGTGTCGCTTCATACATAGTACAATTTTCTATTATACAATGGTGATGATTCCTTTCCCCGGAACATACATGCACAAACACGCTCTCTACGAAGCACACAGACATCTGCGACGAGGGATGATGTGGTCGCGCAGCTACTCTGTGAAACAAAATCGTTGAGCGAGAGTTTAAGCCTGGGCGCAGAAGAGACAAACTTTTCGTGTCACGCCAGAGTTTAGACTAGACGTGGATGCCCCGTTCTCCTGTTCTCGGCAAATTATGATGGTGTCGTCGCATTGGCTTCATCATTAGACCATGATGATGAGAAGGGGCAGCAGCGACTACGCTAGCCAGTGCGACAACGAAAAAGAGGATGGGAGTGAAAGAGAGAATTCGCATAGTACTTCGTTTTTCGCGGTCTGGTCTCGAGCACCGTGGGGGGACCGATGTTGGTCCCTGCAAACCATTTTATACCGCATCTGAGGTCATCGGAAGCAGAAGGGCGATCCTGAAGAATGCAAGCATCCGCTTCCGAGTTTGATCAGCTCCGAATTCACGAAACGCACAGAAGCCTAGGCAGGCATCTCGCTTCTTGCAGTCATTAGGGTCACCGGAGTACAAGTTTCAGCAACAACTGCAGTCCAGTGACTTGGTCGCTCCTGGGCTACTTGTTAACTGTGCTGGACGATGTAACGAGGTACGATGCTTCGTTCTGTTATGCTGTGGGTTCGTGTGTAGTAGTGTAGAGTTGATGGTCGAACAGTTGGGGTAAAGATAGTAGCCCTGAAGCATTCTTGGGAGGGGGTACGGATTGCCCTGCCACCACCCGCGGGTTCCGTGCTCTTGCCTAACTTAGTCTTCAAAACATGGGATATTGGGGCGGTAGGTTTATCTTTCGTGTTCCATATGCTGAGCGTGAATTAGATGCGATGCTGGAGCCCTGGGTATGTCTCTGATCTTGATGTGGTATCTTCACCTCGGTAAGTTGCAGTGCAAGTTTTGAACAATCTCAATACGCACCCTTTGACTCTTGTGGTGTCATGCATTTACCATATATACTCGGCGGCACCAGAGAGGTGAGCAACCTTGCAGCAAGTAGCGTGCAGGGCAAGCAGCTCGGGCGCAGGAACCGGAAGATTTTCGGGATCTGAGGTTGAGAATGTTACGAACTGGCGCAAGTTGGAGGGTTTCGAACCAAACCACTTGACTTCATAACGATGCTCCCCGGACTATAGGGAAACGGTATGAGTGCTCAAAAAATACGCGGCAATACCAAAACTCGCCGTGGCTTCCAAGTACAAGTTCAGCCGATCAAATTTATAGTGCACATTGAGTTCCATAGACATGACATTGATCAGGGAATGAACTTTCGGCCCATTGAACTCGTCGATGTCAGAACGGAACCGCTTGAGAACAGCCAGTATGGAAGCGACATAGTCAGGCTATATCTAGACGTGAGTTGCTCACTGTAATGTAAGCACCTGTGGCCACGCACCTTGGGTTTATTCTCAGATTGAGGTTCCACATTGTAGAATGTAGACTCTGGAATAATGTGGGCACACTGTGTACAGACTGCATCGGAGTCGCCTTTGATATGCTCGGGGGCTGCATCCTCAAATATACCCGTTATGACACATCTCCAATTGTCTCGAATTAGAGCCTGTGCAAGGCGAGCAGTGAGAAAGACGAACGAGGAATAAAGTTGTGGTTGATCACTGACGCGATGTTTGGCATCCTGGTGATTCTTGGGGGCCTCCAAGATGTCGGCCTTCACCTCATCCTTCTCGGACTCACAGGATTTACTTGAGGGGTATTTTGGCGTTCGGCCTTTGTACTTCTTGACTGGACAAGACGGAAGAGAGATTAGGACGCAGGAGAGTGAAGGTGGCGAATGGATTCACAATGTACGATGACGTTACGTTCAAAGAATTCGCCGATATCGGTGAGGTCCTTGCTGTCCTTGCGCGAGCGTATGCAGTTGGCGACTTCGGAGCGGACATCCTGATTGGGTGCATGAAGTAGCAAGTAACCGATGATTCGGACATGGCGCAGCTTGTCCTCGTCCGCGGCAAGGTTCGTTTCGTATTCGAGACAAATGGTATACGCGCCGATGAAATTGGGATCCTCTTTAATGATAAGTTGAACATTTACAGAGTCGACAGTCGGAAGGGGAATACCCTTGGCTCGACCCTTAGGCATAGTAACTGATATGACTTCCCGAAAATCTTCCGGCGTTTCCTGCCAGTGCTTGCCCTGTACTATATATGCGTCGATCTCGAGTTGTTGCTTTCGCTCCCTATCATCATAAAAGGTCAAGGTATTTCTGCGAATAAGAGCTTGAAGCAGGAGGTGATCAACAATCTAGAGATTATGTAAGGCGTTGGTAGTATAATAATGCCCCTATTCTCAGCTGTCCACTTCTCATGCAGAGAGGTGTGACAGGCGTCGGCTCACTCATCAGCGCGATTTTTCGGTCGTCGTCTACGAATTGACCCATATACCGCCATAAAGTTCTCGAATTATAGACTTGTCAATCGTTGCCCTTCGTATCACCCCAAGGGCCAATACAGGCTGCTGCCAACCTACCCAACCCGTACATCCCATCTCTAGGCGTGTCTCATCATGCTCCTGCTCGAATCCGCCATGTTCTTGCGTGCAAAGGAGGCACAAAAGGCGAGGGTCAGTTCGGGCAACAAGACCACGTCCCACCACAACAAAATGCTCATCAGTATCCAATCTAGACCTCATGAGACACAAACCGCAATTATTTAAGAGGCTCATTCAACGCACGGGCCTGCGCCACTAGCACCGTATCGAGAAATTGAGCGCCGCGCTCTCCAGCGAACAAAGAGAATATTGCGTCATCCGTCCCTGGAAGACGGACGTCATCTCCGGCGAGCCTTCAGAAATGTGCCTACAATGTCTGAGATGACGAACGTGGCTGGGGTCGATTGTTGACGACAAGGGGTCAGAAAGGTCACTTGACAGGTGGGTGACAGGCGGATCTGACTCGCCGTTGGATAAAACGGCCCGGAGACGGAGCGGGAGCTTTTAGTATTGTTGTCCGTTGACCAGCGCGAATTGGATACACAGTCGGCGTCGACTTGCGCTCTATGTAAACCGATGAGATCCGCAAAACGTCGGCTAGTTCGGTGAGTGGATGATTCCCAGCACTGAGCTGAGAAAGACTTCGCCGATTAATGCGACTACATACAACTTACGGTCTCGCCCATGGCCCGCGGTTCACTGGCCATACTACTGGGTGACGACTCTGGATCGTTCAGAGCAGGACTGGATCGTTCGAAGGGGTGCCACGAGCCCGGGCCTGAGGAAGGCTAAAGGGTGAGGCTGTTCGCAAATTTGCCCACGACTGATGACAGTATGATGAAATTTCATTGTTCTCAAGGTCTTCAAAAAGACCACCCTTTCGCAGTCAAAAAGTTCACGGTCGCTCTCCCAGTCGCTGATTGCACTACGCTCCAGTTTAACACCTAGAATTACCATGGAAGCATTTATGGAACAAGACCTGCTTACCGCGCTGTCGACTATTTTGGTTCCGACGGTCGTTATCCTGGCGCCAATCGCCTATCTGGCCTTAGTCAAGAGGCAGAAGCCATCTGGTGAGTATTGACTGAATCTCCGCACCTTTGCGCCGTGTTTCGAAGGCGCGAAGGTGGCGTCAAACTCTGGGGCACGCCGTTGAGTGCCCTACGACTCAATACATTTGGTATTAAATCTATATTTCCAGCAAGACAAGAACGACCGAGTAAAATAGTGCCAGGTGACTCGTCGATGACCGTCGATTACTCAAAATTCGACACGTCAAGCCTGCGGGTGAGCAGGATCCTTATCCATCCCATCAAGGTATGTATATCAAGACCTCTCGATCCTCGCTTCGCTATTTGACGTTTCCCCTCAGAGTTGCAAAGGAACGTCGGTTCTAGAAGCCAAGTACACGTTGGAGGGCCTCGAGGTGCGTCTCGTCTTGACGGTCGCTGACGTCTAAACTTGTCCTACTTACCATCACATCCGAATCAGAATGATCGAAAGTGGTGCATTATCAGGGCGGACAATCACGTTGCGGACAATCACGTTGTCGTGACAGCTCGGCAAGCAAGCAAGGTGTGTTCTCTTCCATAATAGACCATGCAACGATGAGTTGTTGACGCTTGGTCCGCACGGTGGTGCAGATCGTGCTGATTCACCCCCGTATCATCGCAGACCCTTTGGCTCCCGAAGGCGGCCGTCTTGAAGTCACTTTCCCAGAAGGCTCGGGTTGCGAAACGTTTTGCCTTCCTCTGAATCCTAGCGAAGACACGTTCCAGAAGTGGAAAAGGTGAGACGTCGTGACCCACGTTTTTTTTCGGTCATCCAATCCAATCACCGCTGAGCGCGCATTCGTGGCAGTGTTGATGTTGAACTCTGGGGTCAAAAAGACATACAAGGATATATCTGTGAAACCTCCGCAGGCCGATCACCATCGGTAATTTTGTCGGATTATATTGGGTACCCTGTTCACTTGGTGGCGAAGGGTCCGCGTGTGCGGAGCTGTGCGCCTACCACGAGGTTCCCGAAGCTTGATGCCCCTTCATATTTTCAGGACGGATATCCGCTTCTGTTGGTATCCGAGGAAAGCGTGAGGGCAGTCCAGGA
>JBBPNG010000258.1:0-29206 GCA_038091095.1 Leccinum incarnatum
GGGGCTCGACGGCACCAAACACGTCCGTCCCTGGATCCCCTTGTTTGCGACGAACTTTGGCAGGGAGCTCCGGTACCTTGAAATTCTTGTCCCCTGTCTTGCCATTCGGTTTGTGGATACCTTGGATTTTGGGAGGTGCAACATGGCCTCCCTCGCCCGACGCAACGCTTCCTCCTCCGCATTGTCCTTTTCCTTATCTGACCTTGCGCTGCGCTCGGCTGCGGCAGTATGCGTTTTTTTGTGCTGAGATCTACGAGCGTGTTTGCGCTACCGACTAAACGGGCAGGCGGCTTGCGAGGCGTTGGGTCGTCCGGATGTGGTGCGCGCGGGGCAGGCATGATGTGCGCAACCCGCACGCGGAGCGGCGGGGTCCCACGGAGGTGGACATCGCAGCGGGCGACAGCTGCAGTAGAGGGGGATGTAACATTGCGTTTGACTCTCCGTAGATGGCGATGTCGGTGGTCTGGGGTCCATCTACGAAACGAGGAACACCATATAAATCGAATGGGTAGGATGGAATGAATCGGAGAAACGCACCGGTGCCGCCTAGAGACACGTGAACGCCGAGTTTCTTCTTTTCCGGGTCATGCGCGTCATGCGGGGAAGCAACTGGCGGAGACAGACACAGGGTGCTTTCGAAATAGATCTTAGTCAACGTCGCATACGGGTGAATGTCCCTGAGAACAAAGCTGCTGGTCAGCCCGCCTTCACGCACGAACTGCGAAGAAAGAAAAAGGAAGAGACCGACGCACATGTAAACATCCTCACTATCGTCCGTCCATAGGTCCTGCATACGAACGGTGCCCTTGAACCTCAACGTCTGTCATCCGCGCATACTCTCCAACGTCAGCGCGAGCGACATCAGCTCGCGCGCGACTGCGTCGGATCGCGATAAGGCCATGATGAGGCCAAGCGGGTCGAAAAAGCGATGCCGTCTAGTTGGAGGTAGGAATCGGGGAGCGAGAGCGCGCCGCGGTAGAGGATACGGTAGGGGGAGTCGGCAGCTTTGACAAGGCCTGAGCTTGTTTTGGTTTGAGTGGACGACCTTTGGGGAGATCGCGAGAGACGCGTTGTTTGTTCTTGTTTTGCATAGTAGTATCGATCCTCAGTCTAGTATAATAAGTTACTCACCCCATTCACACTATTTTAGCAATGCCTCCCTCATCGAACTTTCTACGCCCGTCTTTTGGAGTGCTTCCGGCGGTGATACGAAAAAGACACGCAAGATCGACCGATCCATGGAAATGCTTCGTGAGTCATTTCGTCGCGAGAATGATGCGCTATCATTGACAACTATGTACCCATACAGGTGAAATCGGCTTCCGGTTACCCAACAATCGCCTGTCGCGGCCCACACCTGGAGGTATAGGACGGTCAACTGGTTGTTCATGAGAAGATAAGGTGCATACAACCTCAGTGCGGAGGAAAGCGAACAAACCCTCCTCGTGGAGGCTATCGATCAACGACAGCTTCGATTCTTTCCTCGTAGTGAGAACAGTGCGTTTAACCTTGAGCTTAACATGGCGCTTGCATTGACACGACATCTAAACGTTCCCGTAGAATCTGTAGACGGCCATGGTAACATAGTAGCCCGTCACTCCGCGGAGCCAGTCGCCGCATCTGGATCGGATAGAACCCAGGATGTTCTGAATGCTTTCCGTATGGAAACGACGGGAAGGTCGACCAAGTTCAGAGTGACCACGGCGCGATGATACACACAGCGGAGGACCGGAGGTAGACTAGCATTTATTGGGTAACCTTTGTTTGATCAATGATGAACATCATGAATTGATAAAGTTTCGGTGATAGAGTCTCGAGTAGCTCAAAGAAAGAAAGAGAAACATACTTATGTATGGATTGTAGCCGGCACTTCCGAAGTCGAAAAATTCCCACTGTTGAAATTGCCGACCCGTTTTTGCAAACATCTACGAAGCTACTTATCAGATCAATTCTTGTGCAAGAATCGTCTCAAGTACCTCCATCCGAATCAGACGACGATATAAGGCGGTCAGTGGGCCTGCAATAGTAACAGCAATTCTCGACTCGATTGCTCTTCTCATCGAACGCTCGTGTATGAGTATAGTCTCCCGTAGGCAGGACCCATAGGCAGAAATACAGTCGTTCCTTCACAATGAAAGCAAACTCGTGTATAACGCAAGCCTGACTCCTGGCACACACGGACCTGCCGTTCCGAAGCGTCGGATGTCGGATGTCGGATGTCGGAAGTAGTAAATCGATCGATCGACGCGTCTTCCGTTTCTTCCTCGCCCTCACAGTGAATAGTACCCAGGTTGCTTCAACTCTACGTTCCACAAATTCTTCAACACTACTCCACGCTTAGAATTCAGATATGGCGACAAACGAGACAGGCGGTTTTGAAAACATCCGAGCGAGATTTGGCCGCTTCAGGATCCTTGTCATTGGGCGGGCGAACGCTGGAAAGACGACTATTCTCCGCTCGATCTGTAACACTACCGAAGACCCGGAGGTCTATGATGGAAAAGGCAACCAGGTGCGTACCTGGTTTGATACATACGGATGACTAGGTTACCAAACTTGTGCGACTAGATCAGTCTGACCCAGGTCGAGGGATCCACGGGGGTGAGTATCACAACACACTACATATTGGACTCTGACGCGAGGCGCATCTTTACTAATGCATGCTACTAGCGCGGGATCCACGACATCGAGAACGAATTGATTTTCCGGAGCAACGACAAATTCGTCTTTCATGACTCGCGGGGCTTCGAAGCTGGTTCTGCAGACGAATTCAAACGACTGAAGGAGTTCATCGCAGATCGTGCGGAGACGACTTTACTCAAGAAACGGATTCATGCCATTTGGTAATAGCTTCAAGTTGGAATGTGCGGGTTGAAGAATCAATAACTGGTGATGATATTGAATAGGTACTGTATCCCAATGGATAAATTGGATCGGGCAATCCAACGTTCCGAAGAAATGTTTTTTGATGAATGTGATACAAGAAATGGTGATGGCATGTTCGGAAAGGTTGTCTTAAGCTCATAATTTGTCCAGTGCCTGTTATTGTGTTGTTTACCAAGTTTGATGCATTGTTGGCAGTTGCCATGAGCAATCTGGCTGGTAATGATTGAATGCTGCCACTGAAGGAGAAGATGGAAAAGGCACATGAGCTCATAGATGGAATTTTCGACAATGCCAATGTATGGGGACGTCTCTGTCAATTGAAGCATGCACCAAAATGTAGTGTTCGGATTGGAGGTATGTATTATCTTTGCTAATAAATGATTTAATTCATGGAATTTGCATGCATGGAAGGAATGCACAAGTCGGATGAGGGGTGTAACATATTGCTGGAAAACACAGCAAGGGCTCTGAACAAGGAGGCCTTACAAATTCTATTTGTGACTGCACAGGAAACAAACATAGCATTGTGTATCAGATATGCAATTCGAGAGTAAGCACTGAAACTTGAACATTCTTCAAAGGCAGATGCTTAAACCTGAAAAAGTGTTATAGCTGTTTTGGACAGGCAGCAGCAATCAGTACTTCCAAACTTCCTAAAGGGAAAAATTGATCCTACAAAACTTGCAAGATGGTTTCCACACTTTTGGGTGAGATAACTTTATATGAATCAGATGAAACACAATCAGAGTTATGTCAATTAATTGCATTCCATGGTGGGAATTACAGAGTGTGAGTTGTTGATTGGAACAAATGAGCAAAGATAATGATTACATGATTTATGTTGTTAATATCCTCTGGAAATGTCAGTATGTGAGTGGTGCAGTGTGGAATGTGCCAGAGAGTGGTGACACTGATGATGCCATGTCTATTCATTCTTCATTCTGCTCTGGAAATCACAGGAAGTGAGTTGTAAATTGTTGAATGTGCCAGAGAGTAGTGCTGATGGTGCCATATCTATGCATTTTTCATTCTGCTGTGGAAATCACAGGGAGTGAGCTGTGCATTATGGAATGTGCCAGAGAGTGATGATGCTGATGATGCCATGTCATTTTTTCATTCTGCTTTGGAAATCACAGACAGTGAGTCATACATTGTGGAATGTGCCAGAAGTGATGATGCTGATGATGCCATGTCATTCTTCATTCTGCTCTGGAAATCATAGACAGTGAGTCATACATTGTGGAATGTGTCAGAAGTGATGATGCTGATGATGCCATGTCTATTCATTCCTCATTCTGCTCTGGAAATCACAGGGAGTGAGTTGTGCATTGTAGAATATGCCAAATGTTACGTTCCTCGTAGCTTAGCTATCCCCTTAGCTAACCCTCTCGGTTCCCACACGGTTCACTCCTCTTCTCCCCATACTACCTTCCTCGCGAGTTATCTTATCTTATATAGACGCCTTATGCGTCTATCTTATCTTATCTTCCCCCTTCTTCTAGGTCACGTGACCTGACGTCACTCATGATGTCATCCCCAACATGACGTCATACCCTACGCCCTACTGACATCATCATCAGTCAGCACTTACGCGTACAGGTTAGGGCAGGCGTTATAACATGGTCCGTGCACCATCTAGCTAGGTATATATAGAGTAGCACTTGTACTTCAAATACCTTAGTCTAGTATTTTCATCCTCTTGTCTCATAGTCCCCACTAAGTCCTCCCAGTGCGACTTGTGCGATCCTCGACAGAGCCTCTATCCGCTCACCGCCTTACTCGTCTTGCAAGAGACAAGTTGCTGCGACTCTACAGCAGTAAGCACCGCGCGCATACGATCCCCGACGCTAACGGCTCCGCCCTTATCGTTTCCCCTTTACACACGTTTCCGAGTTCCTTTATAGGTTGTTAGGTTTGCTAGACTGTTCTAGCACTCTCCCAGAGTCGGTGCTTCACACCTGTAAGTCTTCTAACCGTCGTTCAGCAATTTGCAGCTCTAATTGATTGATTGCATCCAGCAGGACTAGTTTCCCGGATGTACGAGGCATGGTGGGAGGTGGTGGACAAGCGAGAGGGTGGGGCGGCATATCTATGATCCATTGATTCGATTGACTGCAGTCTACCTGTATTTCAACTGATCCCTCTTGATTTTATGGACTTGTTCATTTTTGTTGCACATTCACGTGACTCGGCAGCCTCGGACCGACGATCGGCAAGCTCTCGGCAAGTGCGGAATTCAAATCGTATCAGAAATCAGAGCTCGAGAATAGCCAAATAATAACCAAATAATAGCCAATAATAGCCAAATAAAACCGTTGCATAGCCTACTTGAATCCCACCTTATGTTGTTTTTGATGATTTTGAAAGATAGCTGATAGATTACAGAGAGTATTTGGATGGTTTGGGGATGATTTTGGGATGGTCTGGAGCTGGTTTGGAAATGGTTTGGAGGTTTAGAAATGGTTTTGGAATAATTTAGATTTGTTTTTTTTGACATGATTTCAGAATAATTTTGAAGCTGTTAAAATTGAATCTCCTAAGCAAAGCAACCTAAAGCTGTAATATAAAATAAAATAAAATAAAATAAAAGGTAATGCTTACTGTTACTAAAGCAAGCAATATTTTGAAGACTGCAAGGGAAGCATTGGATTTGGATCCAAGATCTAAGTTCTGAGGCCTTCAATATAGCAGATAAGAAAGAAAGAAGTTTTAGAAAAGCAAAGAGCTAACCATCTGCCCTTCATCATCTGAAACTCCTACTGCCAAATTTGGAAACCTACCCCATTAAAAGGGGTTCTTCTCTTTAACCTGAATGGCTTGACCTGCCTGTATGAGCATTTTCAATGCCTACTCTATAATGCATCTCCACCTGCTTTCCTCTGGTGCACTGCAAGCACTGCTATAATTTTACCTTTGGCATCAACAACAACCTGCAGCATACTTTTAATTATAGCATGCAGATGAGGATGCATATCCATCCAAACAGAGGTAAAATCTACTGGCTGTCCCATGTAATATATATAAAATTCCTCTCCTCTAGCTTCTCAAGTGTAATATGCTGCTTAGTGAAGTTCTCTTTTGGAGGCAGCTCTATATATCCACCTTTGGCATGTCAAAGATTCTCTACACTAATCTTGACAAAAACAACCAGAGGCCAGGCATGTTTCAGGGAAAGAGAAGACTGTGGCTTGTAGTCCATTTCCTCCACACCATAGCTGCACCTCTTGTGGGCCTTGCAGGTCTTTTTCCCTGCATGCCAGTGCCTTTGTATTGCATTCAAAACACACATAGATCCAGTAGACATAGATGAATGAGAAGGGAACAAATGAGAGAAGCAGGCATTGAGTGCATATGAGATATGATGCATTGTGTAGATATCAAAGGGGGTGATATGGTATGTGAGAGGGTTTGTCCAAGGGGCTCTTGGAGGGTGTGCAGGAAGAGGAAAAGGATGTCCAGTCATAAACAATGTACTGGTGGTCGTCTGGTATGGAACAGAGCACAATGTAGCAAAAGGTCAGGAAAAAAAATGCTTGTGACATGTGAATCGACTCATCTTGTATTGATGTCAGTAGGTTGCAGATTCATCACAATAAATTGATGCAACCTACTGGCAAGTATTGGCAGTCAGAGCAGAGAGGTACAAGGCAGGAAGTGCAAATATGTTACGGTTGCAGATGAGGTTCAGATGAGGTTTGGTACAAAGTTACATGGGGATTTTGGAATACATTTACGATCAAGGCATAGATTGAACAAATGAGTCGACTCAGAGACAATCATAGATGAAAAAGGCATAGAAATGGACATGGTACATTGCTCAGATTTCAGAGTCCAAGAGCTGTGAGGCGCATCAAATCCTCTCACACATTGGCCATGACGCCATCTGATATGTCCGCAACCTGACTGGCAATCACGCTGCGAAAGAACTTGGAAATTAGTGACATATTCTTGATTGCCGTATTCTTCCAAACTTTGTCAGCTCCCTTGTCTGGCCTGTTGGCATAGAAGTCGAGAGAGGTGAGAAACTGCCAAAGTAATTCAGCATTACATGCCCAATGAAAGAAGTGACCAGGATAAGGGCTATTGAAATAGATCACCTGTGTAACTGAGTGAGCCAACCCAGCAACACATAAACCTATGCCTGTGAGTGGACTTACCCGTTGCTTGGCAAATCCCCCTGGGACATTCTCATATGTATGAAACAATTGAAACCCTTCTTTTTCGGAAATGACATACAAAGAAATTGTTATCCCTTGTTATCCTTTGTCTCTTGGAGAGTTACTTGTATGTCATTTCCATTGATTGTCATTCCTTAATGATAGACATGAAATGAATTTATCTTGTTAAAACTTCTATTGAGACCATGACTTGTTAATATTCCAGATGTGTACGTGTCATGAACCATCTCTTTACAACAGAATGTTTCTGATCTGTTGCCTAGTCATACCAATTTTTTTACATGACACTAGTACATACACAAATTCATTTTGAAAGCAGTACATATGTACACTGAGAACAACCTCAATGGATCAATGAGTCCAGCAGCAAATACACATACATGGAATACAGTTACATTGCTTAACTAGTACAATTCAGTTTGTCTTCTTAAATTAGTTACCAAGTGCCTCAGCTAAAGCCAGGCCTCCTTATATCTGCCTTCAGATCTCTGAAAATGTGATCTTTCATCTCTATAACAGTCATCTGATCATACTCATGTGAACTCATTATTCTCATCTCCATTATTGTTGTGACTGTTGCCAATGAACTGGCATCCCACTCCACCTTGTATCTATCTCATCCTTTTTGGTCATCATGACTCACTGACACCAACTTTCCACCTCATCTCTGTCATTTTTACATTGTTTCTTCCCCTCTCAACTCCCTTTTGGTCCAACCATTCAATTATTCTGTCTTGCCACCTCGTTCACTTGATCATACTAGTTGTAGAGCTCATTGCCCTACTTCTTCCCATCACTCCTGCTGCTCACTGTCTCTCTCCCAATACATTCTTGCTCATTCTGGCTTAGACTGACTACAGTCTAATGGAACTTTTTGATCTGTCTATATCTGTCTATATCTGTTGATATATGTCTAAGAAGACCTGTTAATATCTGTTAATACCTGTTAATACCTGTCAATACTGTCAGAGTATCATAGTTATCATTTTGTCTTGATTTGCATTACATGACTCAACACATGATCACACCATTCACTTTATATTTGTTCACACTCTGATCTGTTTCCTCAGTGCTTTATCACACACTGTGACATTGCTGAGCTCCTTTGAGACTAGCTTGTACAAATAACTGTCAATACCTGTCAATATTGTGTTACCTGTTGATGCCTGTTGAAGTCTATCAATATCTGTTCAATATCTGTTAGGTCTGTTGATACCTGTGAGTGTCTGTCCCAGCAGGATAAAAGCTGTTGAATCTATACAAACATTTGGAAAGTTGTCTAAACCTGTATAGTTTGGTTACTTCTATAAAGTTCTGTCTAATTATCTGCTACTTGTGAGTAATCTGTCAAATATCAATACAAATCTGTATTATGGGGGACCTCTCTGGGAAATCCTGGCTGCCTTGCCAAGGTTGTGCATATATGTTCATATATATATAAGCAACTGACTGTTTTCCTGATGTCTCTTGAAGGCAGCATGGCATGGCATGCATTAATATATATTTCAATGGTCAATATCAATAAATTGTGGAGCAGTAAGAGCTTTCCATGGACCACACTCTCATTGGCTGAGACTCTATTTTCCACATTTAGTATTTGAAAGTTTTATGAATGACAATGACAGTTTGTTTAAGTTTGTGGGGTTAAACATGGCATGGCATCATCTTGCCCTTACTTCTCTTCACCACCTCCCACCTCCCACCTCCCACCTCCTTGCAATTACTGCATGCCAACCCCTGAGCACAATGCACTTGCTTGCAGACAAGTTGCCTTCATTGCCTGCCTGTCCTTCCATCTTGCTCCCACCAGTGATCAATATAGTCTTCTTCCTATTCCTTTCAAATGGACATGCACCCACCTGTCTTTGCTCTTGACAATAACAGCTAGGTCTACTAATTTTTTCATAGTTGTGCTAGTTCAAACACAATTCTTTACTATTCCTCTTCAACACTATCCACTTTGACATTGGATCCCCTGGTCATTTATACATCCAAGAACAGTATGCAAACCTGGATGGAGGCCCGGATGAATGGGATCCCCTCACTCTGCCAATTCGCCACTGGGTTGGCTTCTGACACAATCACACCTGTGTTCATACAGAAGGCAAGTGCTGTTACTTTATTTCTTTTGCCTCGCTGAGGAGTGTTGGCACACTATAACAGCAAGTCATGATGATCATTCTATTCACTCAGTATTCCAGATACTCCCCCCACATATATAGCCCACAGACCATATTTTAACAGGTGTGGATCCATAAAAAGGAAGAAATTTATGTATAGTCTTGTGCTTACTCAAGCTTCTTTTCAAGACAGCTTTATAAACTTTTCACATTGGATCAAAATAGATACAAAGATTGGTGGTGGGTCCACTGATGAAACAAATCATTTGAAGTCAGTCTAGCATAAGTTATAAAGCACTAAATTTGACTAGTGACAACCTACTTTGTAGCTCAGACAAGTGGACTCAGTGCCACTGGCAGCCTAGTTGAACTGGTTCACAATGAAAAGTCATACCCAAGCATAAGCAAAAGCAACCTTTTCAATGACATAAAGCTGAGCTGGATCCATCAGCATAACATCATCAGAGTATATTGGAAGTCAGGTGACCTCCAGAAAAAAAATGCAAGCCAGAGAGTCAGTGTCAGTGAATAAACTCCATAAGATATGTTGGGATGTCATATTTTTGAACCATAGATCAGGGTTGGAGCTCTGCATAGTATGCCAGAATGGATAGCCATAAGAGAAATGCCAGGTTATCTAGGCTTTAATAATATTATGGGCTCCTGGTGGGATTAGAATGGAATAATGGAGGAAAGACAAATACAGTGCATTGTTCAATATGGTTTGGTCACAGTTGTAAAGAAGCTGGTTAACAGACTGAGACTGCCATATCTTTGTGAGGTAGATGTAAGCAACAGTTTGAAGCTAAAATGATTTAGTTGAGACAACAATTTGGTCTGCAGACTTACCCCCTTGGCAACCAGAAATGTGACACTGTCGGTATATAACAATTGTACTATAGATCATAGGTACTATTTAATGCTGCTTCTACCAACCCTTCATTGACAAAGTGATTCTCATCTACTTTAAAAACTCAAGTGAAACTTTTCCAGGACCTGGAGTGAAAATGCCACAGATTCCCATATCCAACAAGGCTGGAACTGGTCAGCACCTTTGAAGGATGAATTGAGCAAGATTACTCAAAGGCACTTTTCTATAGGTGGTGCAGAGGGCACAGGGGAACCTCCTTACATCATGATCCTGGCCAACCAGTATATATGAGTCTAGCATACAAAGTATAATTCAACATTCCAACAAAGCTGCTAGCCAGTCAATCGACCCCCTGGATGCTTAGCCTTTGGAGACTACATATGCTGTCCCTAAGGTAGACCTAGCCACCTGCATTGAAATTATTTAATTATTAGATCCATTCATACTTGCACTAGCTATTGGGTTCTGAGGACCAAGTGAACTTGCATCTGTTTTTGGTGTCTCTGCTCAACAGTTTGCTGGCATGCTCTTGAGCACAGCCTCATGGAACCAGATGCACCTGTATATATTGACTATGAAGGAGAGGATGGAACAATAACTTGATTTTATACCTTGTTGACTGCTCAAACTTCTGATCTTACAGATAACAAACTTGGTGAGATCATGCAACAAATTCTCCGCCAATTTTTGGATTGTTAGTAACACAAAAACAGAATGGATGGATAGTGATCTGTACACATACACCTGCACTGAATGGTTACCACTTTTGGTGAAGTATAAGTATATTATGTTCATAATATGGCATTGTTACTATGTATTTTATTGCCACTGTAAATTATGGTAATTCTGGACTGGCATGATACAATCAGCAAGATCACATGCTATACAAGAACAAACATGCTATTTTTGGAGGGGTGATCTCTAGAATAATGGTCTGAATTTCTCTGAAAGGAAGACTGACTCAAGAGAATCTAGCCTATTTAGGAAGGTGAAGCATCAAGGTGCAAGTCTTGAGCTTGGGATTGAAGTCATACATGGTAATTTATTTCAGATTTAAGAGTATACTATGATTACAGTTTAACTCAAGTCAAGAAGGTCACAGATCTAAGTCAATAATTTTGTCCAATATGGTCCCTCATACTAAATAAGCCCTGCTTGCGGATTATATAGCAGTCATGGATGCCTTCACCTATCCATTTTTAAAAGATAGTCTAGTACTGGCAAGCATGCTGAAGAGCCTGTTGTAGGTGCAGGAGGTGCCAACATCATCTTCTTGGTGAAGCCCTGAATTCATGCAGCACAGGTGCAATTTGGTAGGACAGCTACAAAGGGGGTATCATGGATGTGTGATCCAGTATGCATTGTTTTTTGATGTGGTATGGCTGTTTTGATGTATCATTACTATATTAATTAGTACAAAAATGTCATACAACATTGATGCTGAATGAAATCTTAGGCTTTCATATATCAGTGATATATCAGTAGATTTCTGGTTGTGTAGAAAACTGTAGGATGAGGCAATATATAACTCAAAGTGGTAGCAAGGTAGGAATGATATCAGGATTTATGTCTTGTTGAATAAGGTGCACTGCTGTAGGTAATGTATCACTCAGTACCAAGGCAAGGCATTTCAGTAATACATCAGTTACTGGTGGTCATTTTAGAATCTGTAGTATATATGTCAATATAACCCTTCTAACACTTTGAAGACTTTCTAACCAGAATTGAAGCCAAGAGATGTAAAAGATGTCTTTGCAAAGTTTAGAAAAAAAAAATCAAAAACATGACATTGTGGCTTCCACAATCCATATCAGAGTATTCAATGTAGCATGGAATACTGATTTCATACCATATGATAAAACAATAGTCCATACCATTATCTATGTAACTTAGTTGCCAATATTGCGAAAATATACACTATTGTAAAGTAAATGCAGATGTAGTACTCCAAGCATTGAGATCATGGACAGAATACAATAGAATCAAGAAACAAGGATGTCATTGATATTAAGCTGTTGGCCAGTATTACCTTGTTTGCAAGGTCATTAGTAACCCCACAATTTCTGTGGATTTATCATAGGAACAAATAACCCACTATTATGTTCTTTTTAAGGAAAGAAGATAATATTATATAAGAATTCTTTTTTTATTTCAGTAAAGTCATTGACAATTCATAACTACATTGAACTGTGTTATCTTACATGCAGATGGAGGGTTCGTTTGCCAAATGATAGTTACTTCAAAGTGATTAAACATGCACTCACCCACCAAATAAAAAGGTCAAAATATAGTCAAATTCACATCAGATGATGCCATGAAGAATAATGGAGTTCTCATCACAACTTCCTTCAGCAGCTCCAGAGACAGTGTTTTGGTTGGTTTTCTTGTTGGGGCAATGAAAGTAGAAAGTCCAGTATTGAAGAATGAAGTACAAGAACACCAGGATATAACCAGTAGAGTATTCCACGGGTTTTCCCTGGAATCTGTGAGAGCTGGTCAGCACCCAGGCCATCACTCTAAGGCCATCATTCTGAGTTGTAGGTCCTAAAGTTATTCAAACCAAGAAAGTAACTGTTCTATTCTTGAAGTAGTATTCTGGGTGGCACTTGTGAGGAATAGACAGAGACATTGTCAGAAGCAAAGAAACTTGATGCAGTGCCTGTGGCTCCTGGTTGTTTAGCTCAAAGGAGTGCAATTTCCCAAAACAACTGCAGAGGAGGACAATAAGAAGTTGAGTGACTTGTATCTGTGGGAGGCCCAAGACAAAACTTACTGGCAGCTAATGTCTCCCGGCTTCTGCTACTAACATACATTGCTCACTCTTCTCCCCATTTCAGACCAGAAATTGTGACATGCTCATCACAAAAGACTATACTGTGGTTACATGCAAAAGGGAGATAAATATGTTGCAAAGTTCATGCCCCACTTTGACAGGCCTTATACCATTCTCAAGGCCCACAATAGTAGGTGGACTTGAAATAAGTCTGCTGCATTGTTATAGTAACTTGAATGGTCTTACAATAGACTTGAGTCCAAAGGGAATAGGGTGAGCAGCTGGTTGATTTGGGCTCACATTTGCAGCATGCTGTGATCATCCTGATTGTCATCAAAAGACCAGCTTTTCTGATGCCTCATCAAGGCTTTTGAGTTACCACCAGCATTTGCTTGTACAAGAAGTGGAGGAAACTCACATATATGCAATCTCTATCACAGTATGTCATTATCCCCTGATCACACATTTGACAGGTCCATACCCAGATACTTTATTTCCCTCTTGGCTTCATCATCAATGACTCTCACAATGCTGATCCTCCACTTGACTATTGCAAGTGAGACTTCTCCTTGTCCTTATACTAAAGACTTGATTAGTCTCTTTGTGAGTACCTCATCTAAGTAGTAAGGTTGTAGTTATTGCTTTGCATAACAGTCTCCACCAATAATAGCAATGACTCCATGATGTTAAATAGGATGCATGGACCAATATTTGGAATGGAGATTATCAGCCTTGAATATAGCCAATGAGACCTTGTAAAGCTAAATGAAGTTTCCCAAAAACAAAAAGTGGTGCATCAAAGTCAAGGTGCTCAAGCTCAAAACTCAAGTGTTCAAGTCAAGTCTCAACTTGTGTGTGATCTTCTCAAAATGAAAGGTAGAGCATCAAGTCAAAGTGCTTGAACTCATGCTCAAATGCTCAAATGCTCAAGTCTTTACTAAATCATCACATGTCACATGTGATCTTTCCAAGATGGAAAGTGGTATATCAAAGTCAAGGTCACAAAGTTCTTCTCAATTGAAATCCAGTGATAGGTCAAAGAAAAGCTTATATTTTTGTCTGATATGGTCCCTCATAAGTGAAGGATATCTGGAAGGGACATAAGTCCTCTCTGATGGAGACATATAGTAGCAAGCTTCAAATTAGGCAAGATTCTTCAAGCTGGCATGATTTTACAACTACAAACACAATTTTTTTCACAAAGTCTAACTTTGTTGATTATTGTTTTTCAAAGTTAGTGCCATGACTTCTGTATAGCATTGTAAAACCATAAGACACAGTTGCCAACTGATGTCTTTCATTTCTACTCATCATTCTTCAAATAAACTTGACTTCAAAAAATGTATTAGATAACTCAAATGTTGTATCAATATATTATACACTTTTCATCCTTGGTAGCAATTTGGATATATGAGCTATAATCTGGCATAACATGACTGAGCTCAACAACAATAATAAATAGTGTCAAGTAGCACAAAAGTATATCTTAAAGGTTTTATAGTACAAATTCCCAAAAACTATACAAATAAGTTATAAACACACTGTCAGGGGATTTTCCTGATGAGAGCCAAGATAATGTGACTTCCTCCACAGTTCATTTTCAATTGATGTACTTCAAAAAAAATGTATGGAGAACTAGCCTAGACCTTACAGAACACATTTGCATTGATACAATCATAGGAAGCCAAATATTGCAGTCAAAACAAAGTGCAATTTAGCAAAAATCATGTTTGTGCAATACCATTTTGAGATGTACTAGCAAGGCCTGCAGGCACTGAAGAGAACCAGGGGAAAGGTCATCAGATTACTGAGTCATTGAATGTCCATAAGCCCGGATTGATGTTACAGGTCAAGACAAAGAACCAGGTAGCAATGCAATGCACAAATTGACAGGAAGAAACAGTGCATTCCTATAAGTCCGGGGCTCAGAATCCGGACAAACCTGACAGAGAATGGAGAATCAGAATTATTTGTGAGGAGTTCTACTGGAGACAACAACGAACGAAACTAACCAACTAAATAAGAGCTACAAATATTCTGTTATTATCAAATATCAAATAGATGTTTCTGTGCGGACAGTATATAGGGGGGTGCAAGTAAAGACCCCCCGACAGACAGTCCGCATCACATGGTTCAACACAACACTCAAGCAAGAAAAAATACAGCAAGACGAATACAGAAAGATGGTAGCAGTGGCAACAGCAAAGTCGAAAGCCCAAAACTCAGGTAAGGAAAAGTGAGAAACGACGGACAGACTCGGGTCATAACGAGGCAGTCCAACGCTCAAAAAGACAAGCAAACAGTCACGAGAGCGTGGGCAGCCCGAGAAAGGGGCGGTGCATGGCGAGGGGGGGGAGTGGGGGCCGACATTCGCCATGTTGCGCGGGGGACTGTTCAATACGACGCGCCATACTGTTGCTCGTACAACGCATAGTCGTTCGTGTGCAGCGCCGAACCGCTGACCACGTTCAACTGATTGATCCAGTTGAAGCCTACGCAAGAAAAGTCAATACGACCAAAGACACGCAGCAACGCAGGCGTGAACTCACCTGGCACGGTCGTTTCCTGCCAAACAGGATCCGACAAGAACTGCATCGAATCTAAAAGTTCCTGGTCCACCGGCATCGGCGTATCCCGATAAAAGTCCGCCGCACCGAGCCCCAGACTGAGGTCCGCCGCTGACGGCGAAACGCCCCGCATGTTGCCGTCGAGAAGCATCAAGTGCTGCACGGGCGACGAGGTGTCGGACAATGTCGACGGCGACGACGCAGTCTGTGTGGACGAGGAGTAGGTTGGCGACGAGGCTGATGCACTCGGATCCTTGCCCTTGCGCGAGCTCGCGCGCCTCAAGTGCGTACTCTTGGAGTTGGGAGAGAGCGTGTCTGGGCTAATGTTCTGTGTAGCAAGCAGACCGCCCAAAAATCGCGAGAACAGTTTCGGCCCATGTTTGTCGTCAACGACCACCTCTGGCGCACCGAGCAGGTCGACGGCTTCTTGGACGAGCGTGCGGATCTCCAGTCGACGTTCGTATGTGAAAAAGTGTGCATACTTGGGTTTGAGCAGCTGCGCAACCAAAAACAGAGTGTTTGTGGCGAGTTTGGCACATGAAAGAGGATCACGCCATACCTTGACAAGGAATGCGCCGGCGAACGTGACGAACACAAACTGGGCATCCGGCGCATGCCGTAGGAAGATTTCTTGGAAAGGAAAGCACATTCAACGGCGTTATCACTCCGAGATTAGAACAGGCACTCACTCCTTTCCGGCGTGGGGAACAACCTACGAACGAAGGCGTTTACGACATCTGAGGCGGCTTCCAAGCACTGGTAGGGAAATAGTAAACACGGAGAAGATGTCAGGAGGACAGCGTGCACTCACTCGCATGATGAACGTATTCTCGTCCAACTGGCCCTCTTTCGCATGCTTCAAACCCGCCGACAATGCGACTAGGCGCGAGTATGCGTAGATCATTTTGAGCAGCTCCGACCTGAATTCCCAATTCTCCGTTTTCTCTTCTTCGAACTCATTCAGACGCATGAACCACCGTTCGCCGAGTTGCCTCAATGCATCATCCGTATCGCTCGCAAGCTGAGCGACATTTAGGCTCTGACACATATTCAGGAACAGCATTCCAAATACGGTTGCACAAGGCACTTACCTTGTCTAGCCCAATTGGGTGATTGGGGTCGCCATAGACCCTCCCCACGAAATCGGAAATCAATCTGAGCTCCGCGTTGTACCCGCAGAGGTGGATGTCAAAGCCTTTCATATTGTACGGCGATGATCTCCACCAATCCTCTGAATGCACGGCAAAGTAATCCGTGTTCGAGATGATGGGACGCTTGCCGTACTGAGTCCCCGTCGAGCGATCGAGATTGAAGCAGCTCATCCAGATGCGTTGTCGACTCAGGATAATGCGAGCATTTTGTTCATTAAGGGGCTTAGTCGTGGCTGGACGGTTCAAGTTGATGTCTTGGGCGACCCTGAATTGAAATCAAAAGACAGGGACATCAAACGGGAGATAAGGCGCATACCGGATAGCAACGCCAAGATAAATCCAGCTCCTTTCTTCGTCCCATCGCTTGGCTGGAACTGGATACAGTTGCATGAGAAGATATGCTGCGGTCATCTCTTCATTTTTAGTCCCGGATATGAGCGCTGTGCCAGCGGCGAGTTGGCCATATTGCATCAGCTGCTGGTAAAGGTGTGGTCGCGGCTCGTAGAATCTGGAAGCGACACCGCACACTTTGGTCTGCATTAACAATAGAACACGAGCCAAGTGGCAACAAATCTCACTGATCGTGAAAAGAAATGGGCTCCGCATAGCCACATATTGAGGGGTGTGAAGGACGGGGTCTAGAAGGTTGGCCGATAGGTTCATTTTTTGAAAGAAGCTAAGGAAGGGTGAACAAGTACTCCGTCATTAATGTATGACAACTTACATGGTAAACAACTTGTCCACTTCCTTGGTCGAGACGATTCCACGAGCCAATATATGAGGCAATTGAACTCCAGTGGCGGAGGGCTGCAATCGCTTGGGATCGGGTCCTGGACCTGAAGAAATTGGCGTCAGTCTTAGAAGCGCCAGGCCAACGCATGCATACTGGGTCTAAAGAAGTCAGCGCTTGCAACACCGACAGCTTCTGATGACTCTGGTTCGACGCTCTTCTCTCTTGCATTTCTCCTGATGGCGAGGGCAGCCATCAGCCCAAAGGGGGTATCTTCTCCGGGCAGCATCTTGAGCGACGTCGGATGGCCTGCTTGCCTCCTGTTTGTGGAACTGGAGGGCGAGGCAGCATCCTTGCACGGGTCATCCTCAGCAGTTGCATAACCAGACTCGTCGTCCGAGCAATCTTCTACGGTGGCGTCGTTGTCGCTCAGATATGCATCGTCCGCGTCTGCTGGATCTCCCGCGGGGATCAAACCACCGAATTCCATTATGGATACGCGTGCCTTTGAAATCCAGTTTTGCATTTCCGCATTTGGGACCACGGACTCGGAGTTTGATTCCAAGGGTGAATGTAGATTCGAGGAGGGGGAACGCGGGGAGTGGGTCGCAGCGGGACCGCTCAAATGCTCGACTTTGGCCATCAGTTCCTGTATTTGTTTGGCTTGCTCGCGGATTTGGTTGAGTAAATGCTCTCGTTTTCTATCAAGTGCAAGGTCAGTCGCGCAGTAGGAGGGAGGGAAAGGTAGTCAGCTCACGGGGGAACGCGCCGCGGTTTGCGGCCAGGAATAACACATTCCTGACCTGCGGACGTACAGCGCTTGCAGGTGTCGTTGTCGATTCTGAATTCACAACGGACCTAAAACACAGACGTGAGAAAATGATGATACAGTACGTTAAGGCTTACCTTCAAGCTCTTGCACCGAGAGCATGCACCCGCGCTGTAAGGGACACCGTGAGCTGACAGCCCCAAAGAGTGCTAAATGAAATTGGCTGACTGTTTCGGCCGACCAGCCTCTTGTTCCTGAAGATCGGCTTGATCTGCTTGGATGTCATCGTTATCGTCGCCTGCCCTGACCCTCTTGAGAGATTCCTGTACTACGCGCGGAGGATAAGGTGCAAAATAACGAGACTGTAACTCGGACGGTCGAGTGGGAAGTGGGAGAGGGGGAGAAAACTGCATGGGGCCAGTGGGAAGATAAGGGTGAGATGTCGTATGGTTGGCTACGGCAAGACCGGGGTTAGGAGAATTCTCGGGTGTATGCATGGCATCGAGGCCCGAGAACTGGCTGGCATGGTAACTCGCTTGTGTGGGCTCGAGCGCATTCACACCTCTCTGCTGGGCGTAGACTGGGGAGAGACGAGCAGGTTGAGAAGAAGACGCGCCGTAGGTGGATGATGACGTGTCCAGAGCAAGATTGACATCGGGGTCGAGTGGGTTAAAGTGCATCTGAGGCTGCCTGACGAAAGCGGAGGAGCCAAAGGTGGCTGATGGGGATGTATGCGTGAGGTAATTGCTCGGCGCACTGAGAGACTGGTGTGGAATATTGGGACGCTGCGGGGGAAAGGGTTTGGCGCTGATTGGTTCGAGGGTGTGTTGGTGTTCTTCGAGCTGAAGTGAAGTAGACCTGAAAGGGTACTGTGGATGGTCCCAGGAGCGCATATGCTGAGCTTGGGTGGACATCGTTCTTGAACGCGCCGTCGTTGTGGGACGGATGAGCTGGATCGGATTTGGTGGGAGAGAACTCACTTTTTATCAGCGAAATCGACCAATTTTAGACTACATAAGTACGGCCCGGCTGCTCGACCTACCCGCGCCCCCGCGTACGGCGTTTGTGGGGCTTTCAGATTTCTTCCTGGTCACCGCCCTCGTCGCTGAGCGCTGTCGCTTGTTGACTCCCTGTGAGGGCTGTTCACATCCGAGCCTACTCGCCTCGCTGACACTCTGCTCGGCGTTGTTTGTTTCAAGTTGTCATCTTATGTCCACGTCTTTGCGTTTCACGCCATTTGTATAAACACGATTTTGGCTCCGTTGGAACCATTCGAATATCAATTGTTGATTTCTTCAGCACCAGGGTCGAGGCCTTTTATCAGATATCATGCTGTAGTCTTTTGTGAGTCCAACTTCTAAGATTTTGCCCATATCAATCAATGGCAGGGTTCGTAGGAAAGAAAGCTTCTCATGAAGCGGCGGCCGCATCCACGATCCTGGTCACCTATTCGCACTGGCAACTCCACCTTCAAATACATGACTTAAGGCACTTAGGCTTCAAACACTTTTGGCGCACGTCACACTTCACGGAAGGATTTGCCCACTGAATCGAGAGAACCGCTTTCAGGGATCCTCATGGGAGAGGATGATCACCGGCTCTCTCCATTTCTTATCGGTGCTACCAGTAGGAACGATCCAAATTATTACTTCCGGTCGAATGATTGGGGCGAAACGCCAACTCGGGCACTACCTTGAACGCCCACACAGTGTTAGATGTGCAACTTCTCCGGCGGTTCCCACTCCACAGAAGTTCCTCGTCTCCTCTTCCTTCCAAACCATAACCATCTTCAATCACAAACCGCAAGTCGCCGCCGGTCTTCAATCAAGAGCCTGTCGACCGAGCACCTAATGTAGTCTCGTCATGCTATCATTTGTCCCGCTACGTCACTCGGCATCCTGAATATAGGCTACACGAGGCAGAATCGATCTTCTTACAATAGTTACCAAAACAGAATATCTCCTTGTGCATAATGCCGACGTTTCTCATGTCGTACCCGGCACCGCATTCTACGTCGCGCTGCCGAAGATTTGGTATCGTCGACAAATGCTCGGTCCAATTTCGTCATACTGAGCTTTCGTGTGGCACGAAGTATAGAACTCGGGCTGTTCTACCCTCAGTCTTGCGAGAATTGGTAACAAAGAGAATCTTACCAATGAGGCCAACAGTGATCCTCCAAACCAGACGGCATAGCTACAAGAGAGAGATCTGAGCCACCTTGGCAAGTCACGGCTATCATGATGCTTACCGTTGACGTTTGTGCGAAATAACATCGACTTCAACCCCGGAAGACTGGAATGCAAACTTAAAGAGTGGTCTTGGCAATTTACCGCATGGTCCGAACCTTTTGGGTACTTCCACTCGAAATCACGCTTGCTTCCAGCCGGCGATCAACCAATTGTTTAAGATCCCGTTTCAATCGCTGGCCAAAATGTTGGAACATCGTGGAGCCTCCTGATAACACGATGTTCTGTCCGCGAGTTTAGGAAATGAATTCAGCATGGCAGCCCGTGCTTACCTTGTACAAACCGCGGCGGACGTCAATTGGGGACGCCTGTATCACATCGTCCACGATGTCGGGCAATGGTGTCAAAAAGTCGGAGGAGTAGATTTCCGGATTGAAGAAAATCTCCGGAGCAAGGAACCGTTCATATCCGATATCAATGGAGTATTTCTGCTCGATAGGTTTGATCAGCAGAGGCGATGTACGTTCGATATGTAAAAACTTGCCTTTCCGGTGACACTGTGCTCGCCGTCGTACCTCTCAAAGTATTTGTAAGGCTCGGCATCATACTTTCTAAACTCCTTGACGATGTCTTGGCAAACGTAACTGTAGTCTTCCTTCACCTTCGAGGCAATTCTCATCTGGTCTTCCGGAGCAACTCCCCGTTCCATTTCGCCGCGTTCTCGCAAAAGATTGAGCACGAACTGCGTAATGTCGCGACCGGCGATGGGAATATGCTTGATGGCACTCCCTATCACATAGCCTTCTGCGCAAGGAATTACGTGGGTGACACCATCACCAGAGTCGATGACCGTGCCTGTCAACGTTCTGTCCGTGACTCTATTGGAAGACCACGATGCCGCGAGCGCCAGCACAGCCTGCACAGCTATATAGAGACCTTTGATGTTGAATGACTCGAAAAATATCTCAGCCGTCTGCTCTCTGTTCTCCGGTGGATTGAGGGGAGGCTCTGTCTGATGATACGAGATCAATACCACATGTCAATCGCGATTGCGGGGTGACCGACCAGAAGGAAGTAATGATCCTCGGGCTCTGCGCGCAGGTACTTGAAGATCGTCTGCTCCCAGTAACGTTCCATCTGATCCCAGTTATCAATCATGCCGTGGCGAATGGGGTAGTGTACGCCGTATCCAGGCGTCCGTGCGTTCGCGAGTGCTTCGTCCCCGATGAAGAAATCGAGGTCTTCGATGCCTCGCTTCGACGCAAGGTTGCCGGGTTTTGCTGGGATCGGAGGGCCTCCGCGTGTAGGCTGCGAAGCAGGCCCGCGTGTGGCTATCGCCGTCGGAAAGACGCTATGTTGGGGTCAGTCGATGTCCCGACCGCAGCAAGAAAACCCACAATGAAGGATCGGAGTTACCCGCGAAACTGAGAGCCTGTGTTAGCGTCGATGCTTAGTTCGATGAGTTGTACTCGTACCCTATCTTCGAGAAACCAGTTCCATTATCACAGATAATGGGTGCGAGCTGCGACATCGTTGTGTTGCTGCCTCGTGCTAACGCAATCTCTGGAAATGGAAGCGGCTGCGAATGATTTTGTTTGGTCTAGCTTGTCAAAAGCTTTGGTTCCTAACAGGCACAAATATCGGATTCCGGCCGCACTCGGACTCGGAATTTCCTTGTTCATCTTTGAACTAAATCTGTTGGTGAGAGACTTCACGGGCCCCGAAGTCCGCTATTATTCTTCACACAGTCTTAGTATGTTCAGGTTGACTTGATTACATTTTCTAGACGCGTTTCCAGAGTCCCTGTATAGGGTTGCTGACTTCGAAGACATTTTTTGTCGAAACAGCCCATCAACGCATGACGTCACCGCGAGTATCCAGTCTCATTTGAAACGATGTCATCACATTTCTCGCAAGCGGTGTGCCGCGTCCAGGTTGGAATTCCCCCTCGCCGTTCAAATATCTTGCCTGGAATTGCAGTCAGCCTCTGACTTTTTCTTCCCGCCAGCGCAAGAATGTCACGCTTCAACATACTCTTGACAGGCCCGACTGGTACGCATCAAAGTCATTGGCAACTTATCCATGATGACTATTTTGTATAGGATACATCGGCGGTTCCGTCCTCTCGGCTCTCCTTCGCCATCCTAGATTGGACGAATTCAACATCACCGTTCTCGTTCGTTCAAAAGAGAAAGCGTCTCTCTTTGAGGGTACTGGTGTCACGCCGGTGGTAGGCTCATACGACGACCCAACCCTCCTCAAGAACCTTGCATCCCAAGCCGATGTTGTGATCACATGCGTATGGCCTCTCCAACATCTCGCCATCTTCAAACAAGCGTTGAATCGGATGTTCGCAGGCTGATTCAGACAACTTGACGGCCACGAAGGTTATACTCGGGGGATTAAAGCAACGCCATCGCGAAACGTTAACGACCCCTATCTTGATTCACACCGTCAGTTTCACATCTTCTTTTCACTTGTTTCACATCACATCTACTAATCACACCGTGTGGCGCATAGTCTGGCACAGGTACGCCACATGTGTCGTTGTTTTCGGACTTTTTCCAAGCACAGTTACTGCAGCCGTGCTCATCGACGATGCTAAAGGCGACTATGCGTCCGACAGAATATATTCGGACTTCAATATTCACATGCTAGAGTCTTTGCCGCGCACTCAACCTCACAGAGAAGTCGATATTGCAATAATAGAAGCCGGAGAGGAAGGTGCGATCCAATATATGTGAAAGATGAATTTCTAGGTCTATATGAACATCCGTTCAGAATACATTAAGACATGCATCATTTGTCCTGGTTTGGTCTACGGCACCGCCCGTACACGCCTCGTCTGCCTTGGGATTCAGAATCCGCATTCTCAAGTCATTCCTGCCTTCATCAACACGGGTATTAACCGGGACCAGGGTGGCGTGGTGGGCAGAGGCTTGAACGTTTGGTCCCACGTACACATCGACGATCTCGCCTGTCTGTACATGCATATATTTGATGCTGCCATCAGTTCTTGCCGTCTCTACGTGGGCCGCAGCGGTGTATACTTCGCGGAGAATGGAGAATGCGAGGTCGGGGAGATCTCCCAGGAGGTGGCGAAGGAACTCAGTGCTCGAGGATGTGGTGGGTGCCACCCAACAATCTTCACCGAAGCAGAGAGGCAGAAGTATACATTTGTAAGCCCTCCAACGTCCAATGATCGACCCTGGACTAAACTGGCTTCAGACGCGAATGATGGGTGCTAATGCCAATGCCAGAGGGGAACGCGCGAGGTCGATTGGATGGAGGCCAGTGCATGGCAAGCAATCTTTGATCGAGAGCATTCGTGAAGAGGTGAAAGTGCTGATGCCGGGTTCAAAAGAAGCAAATCTTTAGCCGACGGTATTTTGGGTGATTCCGGTTCCCAAGTGAGTGTAGATTTTCGGATCTGTATGTCTACTACTATCTAGAGGATCATTCGCGATGGCTACGCGACAATGTGGGTAATGTCTCCTGAACTTGGTAACGAACCCGCACTAACCGAATCTGGTAGGCAACTGGTTACCATGTCATTTTTTAATTAATATTTTCCGTTCCTGTCTGAGGCTTATATTTTTTGCACCCGCTAAGTATAAGTTTATCTCGGATGAACGTGTTGCTCGGACCCCCCCGTCGCCCATGCTTTCACGTACAGCTGGGCCATAACAGCCTTATCCAATTCTGTCGCTCTTTATAGCCCACGCTCCTTCCTTTCAGCATTCCAACTTGACTCTATGGCGCCACATATCTTTCCTCGTCAAGAATCTTCAGCCATCAGTAATAGCCTCGCAGGGGGCCTTATCGCCGGTTTTGTCGTCTTGATTGTAGCACTATGTTTTATATGTCACTTTTGCCTTCGGCGGCCCAAAACAAACCAAGCGGGAGCCGACCACCAGGGAGGGATGGGCCGACCAGTGATGATAGAGGTGGACACTTCAACGAAGCAGTAAGGATCCGAATATGACAGCCTCCCTGCATACTGATTGTCTGTTCCCAAGAACTGTGTCACCTCCGTCTCCCTTTAGTCGACAAAGGCTTAGGGCATCGATCATTATGCCCGTAAAAACAATCGCTCGCAAGCCACCATCTCCTTTGTCCGGAAAGACAGCCTTCCCTGTTCATTCTTCTCCCCCTCAGTCTCAACCTCCCAGTCCTTCTTCCCCTTTGTCCCCCCAACGACCACTGTCCAAGATATCCCTCACTTCCCGTCCCCGTTCCATGTCACTTCTCAACCCAGCATGTTCCCGACAGAGCAGGGTCTCTGCCGGATTATCTCTTTATGCTCCATCTATATCCTCTTCGAGACAGAATTCTCGTTCTTCCTTCCGTTCCGCATCTCCTACAAACGTGGCGAGACCCGTACGTCAAGCGTTCGAGCCCTCGCTCCCCGACGAGCTGGCACTCCGTCGAGGCGAGTATATCACGGTAATCCAATCTTTCGACGACGGATGGTTCCTCGTCGCTCGCGACGCCCCATCCCCTTCCCGCGCCTCCCGAATTTCCTTGTGGACAAAGAAAGGGAAGGAAAAGGAGAAAGAAAAGGAGAAAGAGACGAGCAAGACCGACGCCGAGGACGTTGACATGGGGCTGGTCCCCGCGTGGGTGTTTGTGAAACCGTTGCAGGGCGTGACGGTGACCAGGCCGATGCGGAGCTCAAGCCTCAATGTACTCAACCTCGATCATCAGGGGCTGGGCGACGGGAGGAGCAACATCATTTCATGGTCATTATTTTCATGATGGCAATGATGACGACGGGGAGTAATGTGTTTCACCGCCCGTGTCTCACGCGCTCTTCTTTTTTCTTTGTTTTACAAATGCTCGACGTTGACCGTGATTTGGATTCCCATGCTCTCCAAATCGGCCTGTGTGCACTCAGCATGTGGCCTGATCATGGTTTTGCTTCCTCCCCGTCTCCATCCCAGCATACTTGGGGGGCGCGGGCGCACATAGACTCCCATGGTGTTGGGAGGATTACGACTGTAACCATATCTTTCCGTTTCTTTTTGCCGCTGGTGTACAGTACCTAGTTTGGTTGTTTCGTCGGATATGTGACGGATATTTCCTCGCAACCCCCCATTGACTGTGTCAGTGATTGAATTCCATCACGCCACGTCACGCAACCACGGTTACCTTGATTCGGAGAGGCAAGGCTAAGTGGCGTAGCGTTGGGATGGAGGCAAAAGGGCCGCGCTGTTCTGTGACCCCTTGGAGCTATCTTGAGATCTAAACGGATTTTCCCGATGCGTTCGACATCGCCGCTGCAATGCACCACGTGGCCTCTGAAGTCTCCCAGTCCTCAGGATCCGGCCCTAGCGGGCTGTGTCCCTTATCTGTTATTTGAACTGCCCACCTTGAGGACCTGTGTTGCTTCCATCGGCGGTGAGTGAGTGAGTTCTTTTCTGAAGAATAGAATATTTGGACAACCATGTGAAAACTCGAGGAAAAGGATGAGAGGCGTTGCCAACGAGATGTTCAGTGTGGTTGGGCTCAGAACTTCGGACGTGGTGCCACGGCCGAATCGACGTCGGACAAAAGAGAGAACAATAAAAATAAAAAGGGAGAGGAGCGTAGAAAAATTCCCACATCCGATCATGACTGCCATGGGGTTAAGGTAAGTAATAATACTTGTACACGAACTTATCAGCAAAACACCTTCTTCTGCGGAGCTTTGGACAGAGCCGGGGCCCAGAACATCATAAATCAAAAGTAATTTGCTGATTTGAATGCAGTACGTATAGTAGTCTGTGCGCCAGCACCCCCGTGTCCACCCACCCGTTCCCGGATGCCTTTGTTCGATTGTTCGAATTTCAAGACGAGTCACTGATCGACATCTCTTCGTGCTGTGGTATCTGCTATCAGCTGTCACACTTGCCGCTGCCAGCGCTGTCGCAGTATCTATCAGATCAGGCTGCCGAGACCGACTCCCCCGCCGTACCGCATACGTATCAATATGGTTTGTCTTATGTCTGTCATGGTAAGAAGTGCGACGTCAGTCACGCGACGTACCAGTTCGGGGAGGGGCATCACTTTGTGCTGTTTTTTTGACATCACATACATGCATTACTCAGGTTTTCATGAGTGAAGAAGCCGGACCGCAAGGTATCAACGGGGATGAGAGTGCATTCTTTCATTCACTCTCATATGATGATATAATAACATGAGTCATTCAGTCTATCATTCATTCCGGGTCGGCACGGCGCATGACCGGCGGTCAAGCCCGCTTAGATCCTATCCGGTGCGATTGGCACGATGAGACGTCGGTAGGGTCAGAATGCTAATCAGTCGTCATGGCCGCCCGCTGAGTCCGGCGATAGATGATACCATCATGGGCCATGGTTGATTTTAAAGTACTCCCCTCGCAAACATTTCCACCTTATTCCCCCATCCGAGTCGCAGCTTCGCATTTTCGTCCATGGACTCTGCGCAATTGGACCTCGCGACGATCGGCGGTGTCTGCTAACATAGGCTCGAGGATCAGATCGACAGACTCTTCCTTCAGTGCGGATCGTTCCACGAAGGGATTAGCGGCATCAGCAGGCCTAGGTAAGATTTCGTTCGATTCGATTTTTTTTGTCGAGTTCTCGACGTCCCAAGACGAGTTAAATCAAACAATCGAGCATTTCTAGTTGCAGTGCTGTTGCGGTTCGCGAAGACACTTGAATATCGCATCAAGTAGCATCATTGCCAAATGCCACGGGTGACTCGACGACGGGTGGCTCGATCGAACCATTGAATATACATGGCCTCCCATATTATTTGCAAGGCTGCGCCGTTGCAGTGCGGAAATGATCTTTTTGGGAGAGGGGTCTTGCCCGACCGCCGTGACGCGGCCAACTCACCTAGTACTATATATATCGTTTCGCTCTTCTTCCATTCCATTCCATTCATATCGGGAAGTCGCACCATCGGTTTACCAGGGCAACAGAACAGATCCGTTGGATGTCGTTCATTTTCAGGGGAGTCCGTGACAAAGGGTGGCGTCGAGCAGGCACTACTCCTGTTGAATTACCACAAGCGAGACGACCTTGAGAGACCTCTGACAATAATAAAATAGTGATTCCCTGGAAGCCACTTGGAGCCTCGTTCTCTCCTTTGTCTGCACTCTCCCCCTGCCGGGATGAAAGCGGTCCAGACCTTTCGACGATTGACAAGTATTCAACAATCAAGGTCCCTGGTCAACTTATCATACAGGCACTACTACAACAAACGGCATTCAGACGTCAGAGATAACAGATACTTAGGAGACGACCGCAAGAGGTCAGTCTCCTCTATCTCGCCAAGGATAAACCACACGCGCTGCACATATGAGCTATCCTATCTAGAGGCCAGATCTTCAGATATAGCAGCTATCCAATCAAACAAGACAGCTTGTCTGAGCCACCTGTGCAGCGCCTGGATTATAGATCACATTGGAAGAAGCGATTTAGATGTCGTTTATTAGAGCTTTCCTAAAATCCGTTCCCAAGCTCAGAAACGTTTTCTGTAGTTCATCGATATGATATTGATATCAAAAGCTCTTACTCTGAACAAAGGTAAGTTACAAACACAACGTGAACGCCAGTATCATCTAGCCAGAGACAGAGAAGATTAAAACAACAGACTCTACAAGGTGACGATACAGTTTGTAACCCATCTAGATTCTACATACGAACAAGGGACTCGTATGGATAGCTATAGTTTCATGCGACAAATAAACCCAAAAGGTAAGGGACAAGCTGGTCCGAGTGGTTCTGAATTCGCGTGCGTTCGGGAAAATATCAACATCTTGTATCGCCTCCGCATCACACAAAACGATCACATATCGTAGGGATGAACTCTCCTGATACATCTAGGCTGTGGCCGAATCCAGTCGTCCGGGCCAGGCTCGAAGGTGCTCCACATGTCTTCGGCAAGGCTCTCCAAGACCATAGTTCGCAAGTCGGAACTGGTCACTCTCTCTGGATCTGGATGCGGCGGGCCATTGGGAGGGGGTCCGGGATAAGTAGGGGGGTAAGGTGGCCTGGGACGACGAGGGAAGCCGATAGGCCACGTAGGCAGCCAGCACATCTCCTGTAAATCCGTACATACATTTGTATAAGCCACGGTGCAACGTCCGGACGTGATCGCGCGACAGAACGGACCTTGAGACCACAAACAGGATCACACTTGACCCACACGCTCCAGTCAAGCCACGCCATCAGCCGGTCCAAGTCCTCTTCCCATGCATTCCAAAGGTGCGTCACTTCATCAATGTCTGGAGATTCCTTTGTGTTAAGCGATGGGTCGAGACCCACATGGACGCCAGCCGCCCACATCTTCGTTATGACGCGGCAGATCTCTCGGGTGGTCCCCTGTACAGCCTGAAGAAGTAAATTTTCCGAATGTGTCATAGGGTCTGATTCGGAAATCAAGGACGACGTGTGCGTCGTAGCGCATTGCTGGAATATCGGAATTGCCCACTGTGGATCAGCCTTATCTGATGAATTGGTTGGTGTTGCCATGAAAAGGAGGTAGGGTGTCAACATGATTCGAAGCTGAATTTGAGCTTCGATAGCGACATCGATGATTTCGTCCGGGTGTGTCGTCGAAGAGTTCAGGAGATGATGCGTGAATTCAAGCCGTTGGGCGTATCGGTCGACTATGACCTGAATGAGAGTTCGCCAGTCAATCCCGCTAGATAGACCCGCAGGTCTGCTCAATACAGCCTCCACCCTCGACTTTATGGCCGCTAGATTCTCGCTTGATACATTTTGCACGCGATGGTCCCACCTTTCCTGACCGGCCCGAATGTCGACTAGTGAAGGTGCAAGTTGGGTGTCATAGAACGAGATCAGCCCTGCCAGGTCCAACTGAACGCGCATTTCTCCTGGGAAGTGATTGTGCCAAGATCCGGCGTTCATGGATTCAAAGAAGAGGGGTGACGCTGTTCGAGCCATCCTCAGTATCCTTTAATCAATGAATTTAGGACGACTTAC
>JBBPNG010000259.1:0-29186 GCA_038091095.1 Leccinum incarnatum
CAAAGAAGCAGTTCAAGAAGGCACAGATGCCCATCGTCGAGCGTCTCGTTGACAGGTATGCCTATGCGTGTCTTATCGCCGAAACAGAGTTGGAAGATCTGAGACGTTTGACTTGGCTGCCAGTTTGATGATGAAGGGTCGCAACAACGGCAAGAAGCTCCTGGCCCTCCGCATCGTCGCACACGCTTTTGAGATCATTCACCTTCTTAGCGACCAAAATCCCATCCAAGTGCGTACGATTTAGAACTGTGGGTTTTGAGTCAGATTTGGTTTGACATCTTGCTCCAGGTTCTTGTGGACGCGATCGTCAACACGGGTCCTCGAGAAGACTCGACGCGTATCGGTTCGCAGGGTACCGTCCGTCGTCAGGCCGTTGATGTGTCCCCTCTGCGGAGAGTCAACCAGGCTATTGCCCTTCTTACCATCGGCGTAAGCCAGCTTCATGCGTCGGTATGAACCTTGTTCTCACAGCGATTTAATGTAGACCCGCGAATCGGCGTTCCGTAACGTCAAGTCGATCGCCGAGTGTCTCGCCGACGAGCTCATCAACGCCGCCAAGGGTTCTTCGAACTCGTATGCTATCAAGGTTAGACACAGTCTACTGTACCCGTAGTCCATGTACTCATGTGACTCTCGTTCCAACAGAAAAAGGACGAGCTCGAACGTGTGGCCAAGTCCAACCGGTAAAAAAAATACCCCTATGCGGTATGTATATGCGGATGGACTTGGAATTGCGGTACGAGTTTGGCTGCAACATATGGGCATTTTTCATTCGTCTCTTTTCCTTATATTGTATCCCAAGCATCAGCCCTTTATGAATGCACCCGTATGCTTTTATCCACGTATCCCAATGACAACTTTGCATGCCTACAACTTGCGAGTTAACACGTTGTTATCTCTAGGTTTCTCATTAATGACGTGGGGCGGAATGCTGCACGTGCTACTAGCGCCCTGCTTCTCTCGCGGCGTATAGATAGCGAGATCCTGGAAGTTTCCGCGACGTTCTCTGCCACACATTCATTGCAGGAGAAAAGGGCATAAAGTGAAACGAGGCACTTTCTTCTGTGACGAAGCACGCACCCTTCGAAGTTCTCATTCGATGTTTGCCCAAAGATGGCGATAGTGACGTAGCTCCGAGTCGTTTGACCTCCTGGCAGAGACGGGCAACCGTTGTCCGCCGCCACTCTCGCATGTCTTCCTTGAAATTCCGTCTCAGACATTTCGTTCTAGGAAAGTCCACATGACAGAACCCTAGGGTGGTCACCTCACCCCCACCCCGTTTTTCTGCTTTCCTTGAAAGTATTATGAACTAGGCTGAGAGAGGTATGAGTCAGCTTGTTATACCCCCCGTCAACTCGCCTTACTCGATGAGGCGTAGCAGTGCGTGGCGCGAGATCAATATGATCGTTTGTTGCAATGCAGTATCGCTAGTCATTTGTAGGTAACTTACTGTGCAAGTGCTTACTGCAGTCCACGAACGCGTTTCTCGCCCCCTTCTACTTTCTCGCACCGAAGTCCAGCCTGAGGCTGCACATGCGCGATGCGCCACTGAATACATGGTGATATGATGCGTTCCGTCGGATGCACATTCGTACACGTTAGTGCGCTTAAAGTTACTCCCGTTCACCCACCCACCTTCTAGCGCCCCCCCTTCCTCTCCAAACTCGGTCCGAACGAGCGGATTGATTCTGAATGATTCGGACGCGCCTCAATTGAAGTTGAATGGACGGTCAAGATCTACGACTATCTGAATCCGAGTCATTATACAGTATTACACATAGTATCGATCTTATCACAGGCCACTGTGATCTGATCGATCCGTATCGTTGAACGTCCAAATTCCGTCCCTGGATTTGTTGGCATGTATGTACATGTGTAATTTAGATCGTACACGGTATATTGACAAGGGATGGCCCTCTCCTCCGGGCAGCCCCGTTGGGACCCACGGTCACCCACCGGTACCCACCCACGGATGGCACGGTCTCCAACGTTTTTGATCGGCGGGCCGGCTTAGTCCGGATCCCTAGCAGCATTATGTAGCGTATGCATTCGAGTCTCGTTCATTCCCTGTGGACAGTCCCAATATACCATATACTCATACATTGTTACAATGGTCCGTCAGGGCTGTGGCTTGAATCACGACGGCATTTCCCCGTTTCAGAGACTCCAGAGGCAATAAAGCGATGTCTCGAGTTGGACGGGTCAGACAGCGTGGTAACCTTGTCGAGTCCGATATCCCCGGACGGCACGTGCCCTCCGAGACGAACACATCTTATCGACGACCCTGCAGGCCGTCCATGGTCCATGACACTTTTTCACTAGAAGGGCGCTAGCACAGGAAGAGCATGAAGTTCGAATTTTTCCTATGTCATTCTCGGAAGTCAGCATGTAGTGTGTACATACATTACAATATGTATACGTATAGACGCACATGTACACATATATATTGATATTAATCATTCCATCATAGTTGCATGGTCTCAGCGCCGTTGGCTGAGACCAACCATACTTGGCCGCTCGAACCTTGCGCCTTAGCCCTTGCGCCGGCATCACCGATTCGTTGAGACTCTGAACCTGAGCGCCCATTCAAGGCAGGTACGGGCCTTTCAATTCCGCATATGGGGGTATATGTACAGATCCAATCGTCTCGTCCCACTCCATTACGACCTTAGATACATAGATAGTAAACGCCACATGAATTGTGGTGCACAGACTTACATATCATATCCCCCCAGCGCGCCATGCCAGCGGTGCCACCGTGTGGTAATAATTTCACCAACCTTAACCTTGTCCCCCCCCTCGTCCGACCCCCCCTCGACCCTCGCCCCTCGATCGCCCTTGTCCCTGCCCTCGGTTGTTCGCCCCTTGCCCTCGGCCACCTAGTTACCACACCTCTGTCTTTTTGTTCGTATTCGTTCGTTCTGAATCAGAGTACTGTACATGCTCGAGGGCCTGGACCCCCCTGCCACACATTGCGCCATGCAAATCACATCTTTAAAAAAAAGGACAGATAAGAAAGAAAAATAAATTCTAGGTCTCGAAATCGGAGACCCCGGGGGAAATCGGGGAAATCGACGGCTATGCTCGGTGGTAAAAGGTTGCATACTGATCGACGTGTCCTGAGCGCTGAGCGCCGAGAACGACAGTACGCGAGGCACCGCACACACGACAACACACGATACTGCGGCCCCGGCGCACGACGCTACTACATAGGGGATGGCGCGGAAAGCGAAGAGAAGGGGAAGATGGCGCGCACAAAACGCCGGGGAAGGGATGGGGAATATGAATGGAAAACACGTACAATTACCACGTACCTAGATTGAACGGATCCGGGGACGGGACGCCACCCGCCGCCCCCCCTCCTTCCTCTTTCAAAATTCAGAAAGAAAACGAATTCAAAGAAAAAAAGGTACCGTTGAATATCTCCTCACCCCGAGGAAGAATGATTAGAACAGCGTCGAAGAGGTGCCGGACCGGCAGGGACGACACCCAATCAAGAAACCTAGGATACCTGAGACCTTATTTGAGACCGATCATCACCGATGGGGTTCGTCCCGCCAACACCCCATCACGCATCACAACAACGTTGAGTCGTATGACGGTCGTCGACGGGCATTGCTATGCTGCACGTAGCACCCACCGCTTCCTCTCCATTCGGAATTGGAACGTACTTGGCGGCAGTGGCGTCACGATTGAGTGAAAATTAAAAAAAGAAATTAAAAAAACAACATAGCAGAAAAGCCATCAATCCGTTTTTGGTATATTATAAACATAATAATACAAAATTCTTAAGTAAGTAAGTAACAATAATAATGATAAGAAATAAGCAACAACGTTTGACGAACAAGGGCCGACTCCATCATTGGACGGATTCATTCTGAACTCTGTCCACCCGTTTCAGAGGGCCGGAAGCTGAGGAAAATGGGGGGGGAAATGATTCAAATCGTTCTACGTCCCCGGTCGGACGATCCCGAGTGCCGCAGCCGTGGGTAGTTGCCGACTCGGAAGAACGTCCACCTTGATTCCACCTTGAATTACTTGTTTTAATTTTATTCATTGATTTTATTTAGAATATTCTCTTGCTTCGCGTGGTCAAAACGCCTAGAAATGGCCCACGTGGATACAGTTTACTTATCAGCTTCGAAGCCAACAGCCGCAGCACGAGTCCGAGCCGCACACAAAATGCAGAGGAAGTCGTACCAACAATAATCACGCATACTTATGCATATGACTCAACTGAGAAAGCTAATCAGCCGACGGTCGACCTGCCAACCCTGAGGTAAGAAAAATTGGCTTGGAGATAACACCCACGCGTGTGCGTAACACGACGGTCTACTATTGATTACACTGCAAAGACCCAGCCCCCTTGTTGTCGAGCTGTCAACTTGATACGCGGCCGTTGCCAGCTAAGAAAGAGAAATACAGATCTTCACCGATCACGATCGACGATGAAAGAAACCCCAAGCCGCCGCTTCTACAGAAAAGGGAAAAAAATCGAGTGGCAGATGTGGCGGCGACCCAGGGCTTGATAAATATGAAAACAAGTATCGGAAACGCGATCGAGACGAGCTCGAGCCAAGCCTGAAGGCCTGACGTGCGACCCAGCCTCGTAAAGCGCCCAGCATCGCATCTGTGTCGACCTGGAAACGGGTAGATCCGGGATAAATATTAAGTTGCGCTCGGGCCGGTAAAACGACCGCGTTGAGATTCAGAAGAGCAAACGAGTGAAAAACGTGCGTGGTAACTGAATCAAGTCAACGGAGGAAGCCACTGTAATGGAGTACGAAGTCAGGGTGCGTCCTGGGACGACCATATGGAACGGGTTTTGGTCCGAGGAAATTATGAGTAATGATACAAATGGTGGACACGATAGTCGCTATCTGAGGTTGTGAGACGTTGTCGTCGTCGTCGTCACCGGAGATCCTATGAAGATCGTTCTGATGCGTTAATGTGCGTATCCGGATCGAGCTGGTTCCGCGCTCGCAATGGAAGATGCGGTGTGGCCAAGTGTTGCAGGCTCGTAGTGGGGAACTGCGGATGCCTGCTAGGTCGGCCATGTGCCAAGAATCCATCCTCTCTGTTCCCCCTACAAAAATTCTAGTTGAAAATTCGTCCAAAAGATGGCGTGTAGGCGCAAATCCGATGATGCCTCCGTGTCCCGAGATGTTGATGCCGACAAGAAATCAAAAACGCTCACGGTAACGTCACCGATGAACGGATTGTCGCAGGGAATCTGCCGGAGAAGCTCCCGAGGGTGGTTCTGGCTTGGGAACGACGCCTGCGAGACCGATGTATCCAAAGTCACGGCCGATTTCCTTGACCATGGCTTTGCCCATGAGGCAAACCCACCCAAGGCCTTCGCCAGTAACGCACTGGCCTGGCCAGAAAAGCTCGCCCTCTTCGTCCTCGATATCGGGCTCATGCTCCTCGTGCGCCGAAAGGCTCGTTCCCACCACACGGGCGAAGGTCGTGGGATAGTGGCGGTTCAGGATCGGGAGTGTCAAGTACTTTTGAGCATGCTCCATGCAGTAACCTGCGGAAACGACACCGCTCGACTGCTCCTTGAGGGCATACGTGAGGGTAGGTCCAAATGAGGCAGTTGCCTTTGCGGCGGCCGCAATCATGGTACTAGATGGCGCACGCCCATCAGAGGCGTTTGGCACGTGAGCGACCAGGTGGGATGGTAATGCAGCTTGCGTAGACTGGGCCGAGCGTGGCGGGTGGGAGAACTGGGAAGCGACCAAGGTGGCGCTCGAACTGCTAGTATTGGGGGTACCACCCGCGCTGTTTGTGATGGGCGTTGAGTTGGCGCTGTTCGCGGGAGCGATGCTGGCGGGAGAAGGAAGCATCTGGGGCGTCGCTTGGGAGGCAAGAGCGAGCTGGCCCGCGGCGCCTGCAGTACCATTCATCTCCGCTTTCTCCGCCTCCCGGCTTAGCAGGGCCATCTCGGACTTCATCTTGGCCCATGTGCGATCCAACTCAGGGTCTACTACCTGTTTCGCAGCATAATAGAACTTGCGGGCGCGGATGAAACCCTCGATCATCCAGCTGTATGGGAGGAAAGACTGATGCGTGAGCGAGTCACAGGAGGGAAGTAAACGGCTTACATCAAGCCCAGGAGGGCTTTCTCGCGTTCGCCAAAGGTGTCCTCGGTTGTCCATTTATTTTTACACCAGCCCAAGAAAGCTTCGATTGTGACCCAGGTTTCATGGAAGCAAGCTTTCTTGCCATAATCCTTGATCCATAACGAGTAAGCAAAACAAACGAGGGCATCTACGAGCTCTAGGCGTGCGATAATTGCTCCGTATTTGTGATATTGAGAGTTTGGCGGGGGAGGATGCGATAGCGGGCGATACTCCTTGTGGGAGGAAGGGTATGTTGACCAAAAGCGAGCATCACCTGAGAACTTGAGCCGACGGCCGGCATTGTGGTATTTTTGGTGTATAATATCAAAGTCGAGGGGAGCAATCTTGCTTCGGCGTGGTCGACGGACGGGTACGAAGGACTGAAGCAGTGAGGTCGCTGGTGGACGAGAGGTGACGGAAGCAACTTCCTCTCTCACTTCGCCGTCCTCTGAGGGCTCAGAGCGCAGGTTGAAGTTGGTAGTCTGGTTCGAGGGCCTATGAAGGGGAGGCGGGGGTGGCTGGGGGTGGTGATAGTGGTGGGGATGCTGTGATAGCGTATCTGGGTGGCTAGTTATGCGCTGGCGTTTCGAAGACTCGAAGTCCTGGGGAGGAGGGTCATGCTTGCGCTTAAGCGGAGGCGGGGCAGGGGAGTTTGACCGGGAGGACGGGGGAGATGGTGGCAGGTCCGGTGGCAGCGGTGCGGAGAGAGGGCCCAGGATCTGTGGGAGGGCGCAGACGGGTCAGGAGGTATGAATGGAGAGAAAGGATGGATTGACCTCTAAGCTCTTGAGGAGCTGTTCGCGCGTCCATTTCCTGTCGGTGATAGGATGAGCGAGGGAAGCGAAGGTGGACGAGGGGAAACGCACCGTCTCTTTGGGTTGAAGTGGTGGGATGAAGAGGAAGAGGAGGAGGAGGAGGAGGAGGAGGGGTAGGGAAGGGACGACATGGGTGATGATGATGGGAGAGAGAGAGAGAGAGAGAGAGCGGTGGCCCAGCGTAGTAACAATGGCTGGATGAGTTGAGAGGACGGCTAGAAGTGCCTTGCCGGTCACAGCGCTTACGGGAATAGCCTGAACCTGAGCTCGCAGTGCCATTCACCAAAAAAAATATAATGACGACCCCCATCAACGTTATTATCTCGGTTCCCCCCCTTCCTTGTCCTCCTCCGCCGACACGAACGGGGATATTGAACTATTGGGGGATCGCACACACACCACGCCAACGGTCTGTATACAGCTCGCCAACAACGTTTTCTCCACCCTTGAGGCGGTGCGGCCGGCCCATCTGAAACCAACCTGCATTGAATCACCACGTTTCGGATCTCTACTTACCCATCCACGCCACATTCCTCCTTCAAGACCCCCCCCCCCCCCTTCCCTCCCGCTCCAATGTTCCTTCCTCTCGGAACGCTTTCGCACGCCCAAACCTGACACACCAAGGTCTATTGGCAGGCAATGTCCGCACCGGCCTTTCTTCAGGAACGTCACCAGACATCCCAAAATAGCAGTGATACGTATGTCCATTCGGCTTATCCTCTTATATGTATCTTCTCCCTCGAGCGCCATTCCTAACCCCCGATAGTCCCATATGACACCCTTCCTCGCTTCCTCCGCCCTCCCTCCCGCTTGCCCGCTCACCCTCTCTACTAGATCTCTAGTATCGTCGACGTCGTTGCGAAAAGCTCGGACGTACGTAGGCAGTGCCCGCTCCCCAGCAACCAGCGACCACAAGGTCACTCGCATACTTTCCTTGATGGGCAAATGACCTGTCATCGCCACCACGATTCCGATCTAACCGAAATTGAACACGCCCACCTGGATTTCCGGAGTTCTTCCCGGCCGCTGTCCTTGCCAGTTCAACGTCGCCACGCATTCACCCGCCGCCCATCGCCCGCCTCCCCCGTTCCCCTCACAACCGATGTCGCCCGAACCTCACAGCACCCTCCGGTACAAGCGCACCAAGCATGTCGAATCGGGATAGCGGGAGCGGACGTGCGCGGCCGTCCCCACGAACTCATCGGTGTGCTAATTCTGTCCTTGGCCTTCCGCGGTCATAGGACGATCCAGGAACCGGCAACACAGTGTACCGATCAACCAGAAATGCCGAACCGTAATGTAAAGTTTGCTCATATTCGGTATACGTGACGTGACAAAATGCCTAGAACGCTCTCTCTTTACCCGAACACAAAGTTTAACCCTTCACGGTAAGTAGGTACACTTTCGCATGCCACCCCACAAACAATAATAACAATAATAAAGGTGGGTTCCTCACCGTCCAATGATACCCTTAACCGTTAGACGCTACAGCTTGCTCAATGTACGAGAGTCACGGGGAATGGCACGGCAAGCAAGCACAAACGTGTGCCCCGTGGACCCATACTTCCTAAGCACCACGAACCAACTTCCTGTTCAGTTAGTCGTATCGCCGAATTATCTGCACAGCTTCCAACCTGTATGGATTTACCGCACCCCATTTCTCGTGAGATCACCCAGGCGCCACCCCTGCGAGCGCTGGGTAAATTGATGACCGTTTCCACTCGGGTTTTCCGGTTCTCTGTTGTGGCGTGAGTGAGTCAAACGCACGCGCGCGGAAGAGAGCGACGAAAGCGGTACGGGAGTGTACTAATCACGTATATCAGAGGTGCGTGTACAGGACGGAGATGATCGATGGACGTCGGACTCTCTCTCGCACTGGATGGCCGGTCTCGAAGGACATAGTTGAAAGGCCGAATGAATGAAACCATCAAATGCTGCACCATCGCTATCATTGTCCCAATAGTGGTTTAGTACCGTCATACCCGTCGACATCCTCTGGCAGTGCAGCTGGCGCATGTCGTTAACGTTGAGCGAACGTAACGATGCGGTGAGCGCCCATCGTTACACATGGGGAATCACGCTAGGTCGCCGGCCCCGCTAAGGCAAACCGAGTATGATGACACACGCACGATAAGCATCCGAATGAATGAATGAGTTAGAGAACGTTCCCCCTTCTGCTGAAAGCCGCACGATTCGGAAGAGGTGGATATGACCACCCACCCCCTTCTTCACCCCTCCCCTTTGAGGGGCTGTCGACCCTGGTGAAGGATGGGAAACGGTAATGTTGCCCGCAGCCAACTACTATCTGACTTTGCCGAAAGCTCAGTAATTTGCTGTCGTCGCACGTATGAGGAGCCAACGGCCGTGCTTCCATTATCGTCGTCGGGGTTCAAAGTACGTCCTATGTCCACCGAACTTCTTTTCGTCAGTGGCGCCCGCGGAAATACCCGAGGAAGGAGGGACACTACCCTCCGATCGAAGTAGCCTCGAGGGATCCCTTGGGATATGCATCATCCAATGAGGACTCGCTCAATCGCGGAAGAACCGATGAATTGGCGTTTTCATTTGCAATTTCAGTTGCCCTGCAAAATAAAGCAAGAGTCGACTCAAGGGGGGTCGATGATGCATATGTAAAAGCCGCATAATGGGCACCATTTCTAATTGCTCGCGGATCTTGGAGGGAGGGGGCGAGAACCAGAGGTTAGTCGCATATATGCGATAACGTAAACGGGCCAGGCAGGTGGAGAGATGGGTAGACATGCCCATTTGGGACGCTCGTGATCGCACTTCAGCGTGACACGATCCTGCACATCAATCACCCGTAATTTGTTTTTGTCGGACAGCGTGTTTTGAGGAAGCAGAAACGAGCGTTCGGCGCGGGAACATGTGTTTGTCGGGCACGTTCGATGGGACGTGCTCATAGACGATGCCTGGCGTTGGAAGCCTGAATCCAACGAGTTGGATGAACGGTGGCTTTGATCTGCAGATGCGCCGCACGAGCTGAAACCATGCTGTTGGATCGGTTCCGCGGGTGCGATCATGATCGGTATAAAACGAAGGGCTCGACAGTGCCTCCTGCAATCCCGTCAGACGTGACAAAGAAACGATACAGTCGAGACAGTGAGACTTCGGTGGTGTGTTGTCAACGAGAATGTAAGCGTATTCGAAAATTCATGGTGATTTGTCAAAGGCACTGTAAAAGTCGTATCTGCGACCGTCAGCATTGATCGGTAGGAATGGTCGTGCGCCACATCACCGCATCCCTTGATTGATAAACAAACATCGTCATTGCGCAGTGACGACACAAGTGCCTGGCTTGCATACACGAGAATGTCGCTGTAAAACAGGCGTACTAACCCTGAATCTCTCCACGAAAACATGGAGGCATTCAAAAACTTGAAGGTGTCAGTCGAGTTCTATTTGTGCGTGTTAGGATCAGAAGGTGTCGGAAAACAAAACATCCCAGAATGGTAATATGTACCACGCTCGCCGGTCCAACACCGACCAGGTTCGAAGCGGAGACGCAAAGACTTGTCTCGTCCTCCCCGTAACTTTTCCCTGCCCTATTTTCACCTTGGAAGTGCAAATCCGTTTGAATTTCAATATTGAAGAGTTTTCCTTTATAGGCTTGGCGACGGCCGTTCTGTGATATTGCTGTTTACTACACTGTCGGGATGCCCCAGCAAGTGGACAGTGCGACGATCGTGATGTTAGATCGCATCTGTGATGACGATGTTGGACGGAAATTGCGTGTTGCGGGAAGGTGCGGCTTTGATTACATTTATTGCACGCCTCGCTGTACACAGGGGTCGGCAAGCACAGGATGCTCACATATGATGCCGAAAGCACGCTTGTATTACTTCATGACGCATCCAAGGCATTGCTTGTGGATGTAAGTCTCTGCGTTGACGCAGATGTTGTCATGTCCGTGCCGAGCGCCAAGGACCCCAACATCAACCATCGATGGGCACTGGATCGAAAAAGTTATGTGTGGGTTGTTGGGTACCTCGAGCGGGTTGATGTAAGTGATGTTGCTCGAAGATATGGTCTGACGATCTCATGGAACACGCTTCCGTCGAACAGTCGGAATTGCCGATACCCATGCTTCCCGCCTACTTAGCACCACCAGATATCGATCCATCATTGGTTGTGCGTGCCGTAATCATCGCACCGGTGACGCGGGATTTCAGTACTGGACGAGTGCGAGATATGCTTGCTGGGATGGGTCAAGTGGCCCCAGTGGCATACCCGGAGTGCGCAGTGGAACAGTAGTTGTGGTGGTTGGATATGCTCGGAAAGCGATCCGAGGTATATATGACGTGCGTGCACGCAGGGGAAGTGTGGCGTGGGTTAGCCGAGTACGTTGTGGGTAAACCAGCTGATGCCATCGAGCGGGACGTTGACTGATCTGAATCGCGTCCGTCTCTCCGCGAGGTTGTGGAGCACACGCTGGAACCTCGACGCAGCTGATCTGTGTGTGTGATATGGAGTGATATGGAGTGTGCAGTAGTGTCGGAGGCATGAACTGATCTAGAAGGAGCGGATGTGCGATAAGATTAGATGGGTGGTGACCTCATAAGCCGTCCTCCGCGGTAATTCCGGTGCCCGCTTGAGTCAAGAGGTGAATATGGACAGCAATAAGTACTACCTGGAACAAAGAGACAAAGGAGGAGGGGACCTTTGCTTTGTGAATTAGTGTTTTCTTTGTGCACTTATGAGAGCCACGTGTTGGAAGAGAGGTATCCGGATTTAGCAATGGCCAGATCGGGAATTGGATAGTGTGCATGCTGCCCTGCCCTGCCTCGCCTCGCAAGCCGGCGCGCGGAGAGCTCGCACCAACTCACACTCGACTTTGAGAATTCTTTTCTTGTTCATCTTTGTCTGTCTCGCATTTCATCGTCGTCTCTCGCGCGTTTCTTTGACTTTCATCGCTCGCCACTCTGTCAACTACCAACTTCCACGTCTTCTCACAATTCGCCTCATATCCTCGGACTCCCGCCCACAGTGACTCCATCTCATGCGCTCCTCCACCCAACCACACGCAGAGCATTTCCGCTCACCTCTCCAGCCCCGCCAACCTGTTCTTTATCCTACCTCACGCGACCTCCCGCCCTCCCTCGAGTACGACTTTCCCGTCTCCTCCACCTCCAGATTCCCCATCTCTTCCATTCGCCCAGACGCTCCTCAGAAATCTAGTGCAGAGCCACCCGAACATCCTCCAAAGCTCACATATCCCCGTCACGATCCCCTCCGCATACTCTCACAGACACCACCGCCCCCGCCCCGGTCTTATCCTGACGTCGTGCCGGCGCCTTCGGTCGCTCCTGGCATGCTCGCAGACGGTGTCCTCACCGCAAAGCTGCCCTCTGTTAAGCAATTCCTCGAAGCCGCCACCATCGCACCGCCCGAATACCCCCCATTGCCCACAGACAAGCGGGTCCTGGCGCTTGTCGCTCTCTCTGTCTTTTACCATCCTCTTCATCCGGCTCACTGGGCTCTCTGGAACAGAGAGCAGAAAAAGGCTACCGCTTTGTTGGTTCAATCTGTCTTGGGTGAGTGTCTTTGTCTCGCCCTCTCGCCCCCGGGGGCCTGCGTCCCACTCACGCTGATACATGTTTCAAAGATACGACACCCACACCTATTCTTTCTCCGATCGGATGGATCGACGTTCCAGAGAACCTTTGGATTCTAAAGAGCATGCAGCTCGCTTATGCACCAGTCCTCGCATCCTTACATTGGTATGCGACGTATACCCCCGCTGAGCCTGAGAACAGGATGAACCTTCGCAAGCGTAAACCTCTTGCGATTCTTCCATCGACGACAAACGGTGCCAGCGGCGACGAAACGATGGACGAAGAGGAAAGACCAACTCCCCCTCCCCGCAAGCGTGCAAAGCCACGCAGATTGGCTGCTTCCCGTTCCACAGACGCTCAAGCCAAGTCCAATATCGCTCATAACGGGCCTGCAGACGGGGCCGCTCATCTAGGTGACAGCTCCAAAGCACCTAAATCCGTGCAGGCTGCCTTGTTACTCACACCTGATGCTCCGCCGACCCTCAGCAGATCTGCGAAGCGCGAGCGGATCGACTCTCCCGATATCCTCATTTCCGTGAGTGCGGCAGACGAGTCTGTGCAACCCGACCCACCGGATGCGGAGGAAGCGATGGAGCCGCGTAAAAGCGTACGTCAGCGCGAGCGCAGGACGAAAGCGGCGAACTCTAGGTCGCCTGCCTCTGTCGCATCCACTCTCACGCCATCCGTTCGTGCTCGGGGTCTATCTCAGGCACGAACGCCCTCCCGGGAGTCGTCTTCAGTGACTCCCGAGTCCATCGGAGGGGCGGAGTCTGGCTCTAGCACAGCCGTCAGCTTGTGCGAGGAAGAGGCTACGAAATCCAAGCGTATCAAGGCATCAGAAGATGGAGCCGAAGAAGTAGAAGAGGACGGCGTCGTGGAACCTGCTGCAAAGAGGGCCCGAATTGCCCGTCCCAGAGCTAAAAGTGGCTCTCGAGCGAGAACGGCGACGAAGAATGCCGTCACTGACGAATCGAACACGAACACGACCGTGCAGGCGCGGCCAAAGGCACGATCGAGGGCCAAAGCCCGAAGACGCTGATTGAAAGCCACGATATGTACCAAAGCAGAATCCAGCATCGGCATCGGCATCGACATCAGTATCAGCATTGAACCCATCATCATACCCTTATCGAACTGGAAGGAATTACACATATTTTTTCTCTTGCCATCTCAAATTGTATACGGTCCCGCCCGTCGGGACGCAGTTTGCCGTCACGGCTGATGAGAGCGCACGTGGGTATAGAGTGGAGGGTGTACCATCGGTGGGATCGCCGTGATTCCTTGTTCCTTTTAGCCAATCCATTCACTATTTCTTTTTCTTTATCTCCTCCGCTTCTCTGTATTCCTGAGAATCGGACGCACCTCGTTGGTTGCATCCATACCACTGTCGCTTTGCTGTTTGGTTTGTACCTAGTAGAATTTTCTGTAGCTCGAGGGGTGGGATTTGTACCATAAGAACGGGGTTGTAGCAGATGTAGTCAAATATTTTCTTGGAATGACAATTCTCTCGGAACGGGAGCAAGAAGGGACAAATGACGCGACGCGTCTGTCACAAACGCGGTGTGACACTGCACGTGAGCAATGACAATGTAACGGCACCGCCACATTTGTTGGGCGTCATCACCGCCGGCGGGCGTCGGACACGCTGCGAGCGACAATAATGGCAGGTATTCGTCGTATCCGTTCCTTCTCTCTCAACCTCACCCGAGTACACCCACAGATTATGCCGTCTTTGCCACCCCCGATTTCGATCCAAGCGCGTACGCCAACGCTGTTCTCGCCGGCGAGCCCTACCCCCCGACCTCGAGACCCAAACCCACGCTGACCATCCAAGAACCTGCCAAGGAGGAGATTTCCGTAGCGATATCCAAGCTCGACGTCGGAATCGATGATGTCAGCAGGCAGATCAAGACCCTGGTGTGTGTCGTCCCCCACTTCGTCTTTTTTTCGTTAGTTTCAACCACAGGGTCTGGGTTAGGTCACTGCACACCATGAAGATCTGTTGCAGCACGCGTCTAATGCCAGCAAGCTTTCGGGCGCGCTGTCCACCGTCCGATGCGGTCTTGACGATGTCGAATTCTCGATCGACAAGTGAGTAGATATTTTTATGTATTCTTTGTGTTGGATTCGAGTTGGGGTTGTGCCGCTGACGACGATCTCTTCCTCCCCTATTCCACCGGCAGACTGCGCCAAAAGATCCGCCTACCGTACGAAGCACTACAGGCCAACGTTGCGCGGCTGCAGCGTCTACGCCAAGCCAATGAGGCGCTCCGCCGCACTGCACGGTTCGCGCTCCTCGTGAAGCGACTCGAGGCACAGATGAGCGAACTTTCCGGGTATGACCGCTACAGTCGTTCTCCTGCCAGTACAGGAATCGCGGGGGATCACCAAGAAGAGAAGGAGCGGACGATCGCCAAGGCGGCGTTGAGTATCGCTGAATTGGGTGTGTCTCTCCTCTTTTTGCATCGTCTTGTGGATCACCGGAACCGGGTATGGGACGTTGGCAGGTGCATTGCTCGACGGGCCGGACGACGGAGAGGAGACGCGGGTGAACGCGGATGGCGAGCCGTTGTCGGTGTCGGTGCTGGCGACGAGTGTCAACAGCATTCCGCTGCGGTCTGTCGATGCAGCGGCCGCATATATCCCGTTCATCGCGGATGCGCGGAAGAAGGTCAAGGAGGAGATGGAGGCCATGGTGCTGCAAGGGTTGACCTCTCTCGTGCGTGCGTTGTGCTCGTCTCACGACCTTCCTGACGTCCTCTTCGTCGGTAGAACCAATCGCTGCTTGCGTCGTCGCTGCAGACCGCATATAACCTGCGCAGTTTACCGACGCTGGTGGAAGGCCTCGTACGTGATTTGAGCGAGGCGGTGGAGGAGCGCATTCAAAACGCCTTTGATCTCTCCCGCATATCGAAAGGGATTGTGGCCAAAGGTGGGTGCGATTCGCCTGCAGATTTGATATCGTTTTGATCATGGCGTGCGTTGCTAGAGCCTCCACAAGCTTCGCAAGGGTTGCTATACAAGTCGCGCGTGCGGACAGAGCCGACGAATGTCACCGCACCCCAATTTGCAGCTGCGTTGTGGGCGAGACTCGAATCGCTTGTCGAGGAAATGGCGGGATGTTGCATCAAGGTAGGATTCGACTTTTCCGAGTCGACTATTTCCCAGAGTCAGGCTTTCGCTTCTACCAGGTATACACCCTCGAGAAGGTGCTTAATCTCAAGAGAGATTCGCTGAGTGGCGTATCATTCCTCGACGAGGCACTCAAGGTTTGTATTATCATCCGTGTGATTGTAGATGGTTGATCACGCGGACGTCAGGCGATTGACAGTAAACCAAGCACTGTATTTTGGGTTTCGCTGGGCAAATCTTTGGAAAAGCATGCACGCGACGCTGCCAAAGGTCAGCGATTGTTTCGACGTCGTCGATTTCACCTGACCCTGAGTATAGGATCGAGCTTCCTGCAGCAAACACTGAGCGCTGGCTATCCCAGGCTGCTACGGCTTTTTCACGAATTCTTTGCTAGCATCGCCGTGCATACGGACACCGTTTACACACCATCTTTTCAGTCGTGAGTCTCTTTTGCGCCTTTGAATGCTCATCATGCCAACGACCAAACCAAGTCCAGAAACCATCCTCGTGCTTCGTTCGCTTTCTACCTTTGAAGCCATTTACGTTTCTCGTTCGTCGACGAGAATGAATGAAGCAATCGCTCAGGCGTTTTCCGGCGGTTCTCGGTCGCCTCCTGGCATAGTCGAAGGCAACAACATTGTGCGCACGGTCACCAACGAACTCGATTCTGCACGCTTTGATCCCTTGTTAATGCGAGCGGTAGCCGAGAATGCAGCGACAAGTCTCGACAACGTGGCCACCAGGGCTGACGGACTGGTGAGAGGCTCACTGTTTGCACAAACGTCGCTCATACCGTTCATTACAGGTCGTTTCTGACCGTTCTTCCGTGTCGTTGTTGGGGCCCATGGCGACGCCGCAGCAATTGCTGAACGGACAAGTTGCGACCTGTTTATATTACTGCTGGACCAAGCTGGAAAAACTGATTGAAGAACACGCCGAAATCGTGTCTGTCGCCATCGAGCTGAGCATAACCGTGCGTAAATGATATTTGACTTAGACGTTGCGTGATTCATCTGCATCGTTTAGAAAATACGAAGTAGATACGATCAGATCGTCAATCCCCTACTCGTCGCGATCAAAAAGGAGCTTGCAAGCATCGTGTCGAGGTTACACAGACTGGACCTGCAAAGAGCCTTCGATCCGATGGGGGGCATGTCGGGAACGAGTCTGTACATGAAAGACTTTGTCGACAAGCTCAACTTTGTCAAGTCGGGCGTGTTGAGCAACTTTGCGCCCGAGATCGTGCGGCCATGGTGCGTGTCGTTGTCGACGTTGTCGTCTGTTGTCTCGAAAGTAGGGACTGATGCAAGGCAGGCTGCCCGGTCTGGTCAAGTACATCATCCGTGTATTCGTTTTGCACGCTTCGATCGCTCGGCCGCTCGGGGAGAGCGGTAAGCTCCAGCTGACGACGGACATGACGGAACTCGAATTTTCCTTGAATGCGTTCCTGGCAGACGGGTCGCAGAGGAGACGCAGCGGGAGCCTCGAGAACATCGGTGACGAGTACAGGGCGTTGAGAGCTATGCGGTGGGTGTCCTTTTCCCGGTCCCTTCATGGTTCTCATCGAAGTTGATCGTTTTTTAATGGCATAGCCCGCTCTTGTTCCTCGACAATGCGTATTTGGCCATGCCCGAGCGCACGGCGGGTCTCTCGCCGCTCGTAGTGCTCCATCACATCCTCGTGCGGTCACCGTTACCACTCCCGCACGCCCTGCACGGTTGGCAGGAAAGCGAGTACGTACGCTGGGTCGACGAACACACGCCCGAGGAGGCTTTGTCACTCATTGATGGCAGCATCACGCACTGGGAGAAGCGGGAATGCAAGGATGAGGATGCTGAGGCGGCTGCAGAGTATATTGAGCTTGCGCGAGCTGTTCTGAAGACAGTCAGAGCGAAGGTAAATCATGTTAACAAGTAGATACATTGGCTGGATGGCTGCAGTCGAGCGATAGAATCGAGAGTCGTCAGGTCTGCGTCGGTCGACTCGAGAGTCGAGAGACGCCACTGGAGGCTCGTTATCCTGTACCAACTACTGATCAGATTGCTCAATACATGCAACCAAGTTGAACCTGCAAAGTCATTTGTTTCGCATACGTTGCGTTCGGCTCGTTCTCCCCCTTTTCGGCGATTACCTCGTCCATCTGGTCCAAGCGGACTTGATCAACTCGCCAGAATTTCCATCTCCATCGCGGCGTCTCTCACCTTGCCTTCCAAGGTCTCCAGCCTCCAACGTGCCGTTCTCATAACTCTGGGGGGACTCGCTACTCCCTTGAGCGCACCAACTTCGGCAGTCAATGAACCACTCGTTTCAGACGTGATCATCTGTTCCACGACCGCTTCGAGTACTAGAGGATAAAGATCCAGGCTTTCTTTGTAAACATTCAGAAAAAAAAAGGTGACTCGGCGACTTCGGAGTGTTTCGAGGCCGTGCTCCTGTGGGTACGCTATATAGAGGGGAATAGGGTAAAATTTGGCTGGAAGAAGACGCAGTGGTATGGCGCAGTGAGTGAAACGAAGTTACATACGGGGGGGGACCTTTGAACGGTCCCTTGAAAAAAATTTCGCCGTCTGGAATCTTCTTGAACTCTGTACGTGCATGAGTGTCGGTCAGTTCGGTTGAAAGAGACTCCTGTGACGGGAGATATGCAAGTAAGGCATACCTTAAGTGAGCGCGAGTGTGAACGAGTACTAAACGACGTGAGCTCTCGGCAGAATGAGCGCGCACGGTAGTCACCGCACACTGCCCTCAGGCTTGAGGCGGCGAGAGGGGCAACAACAGGGCAGGGTAGGGAGGATGAGGACATGATGCCGTGTGTCCGTGCGTTACCTTACGACTCCTCACAAATTCAATCCATAGTTGCCAGTGACATGTCTCTGCTATTGAAAACTTTCAAGGCACAAACATACATCTCAGGCTGGTACTTAGTACATACTGTGAAGGACAAAAAAAACGAACATTACCTGCTGCCCACTGCCACCACTAGTAGTCCGCCATTGCAAGAAGTGTGATTGCATCACTGTCAGCAGTGGACCTCTTTCCGATCTTGATTCCAAAAAATCGGTAAGCTTTTGACTTGCGTCCACCAGTTGCTTGGGTCCGAAGTTGAATGTCTTGCTGAGCTTGTGCCTGAAGCCCCACATTGATCATCCGGATTGCTGACATTACCGTAGCGCAGAACCAATAGCAGTTGTGAAATTTTGCGTGGTACTTGGGGCTTACTTGTGGGACCAACGAGAGAAGTCGAAGAACATGATGGACCGTTGGGCGCAGTTCTGCATCCCAGTGGTATGTCATGATAGCCATAGCACCTTGAATATAGTGTTCAAATGTGTTGGTTGCGCAGAACACAATCCGGTCCTTTGCCACTCCTTCCATTCCATCCCTGTATGTCTTATCTACATCACGTTCAACGACGAGATGCACTGAAAACCTGCAAGAATGAATCAGTACTATAAGTTAGTATCACTCAACACTAGACCACATACCCGGTCTGCGTGTTCGTTATGTCCAACACAAGAAATTCATGCTGGTAATTTGATATTACTTTTTTGAGGTGCCGGACTGCATCAAGACGGAGATACTGGGTACTGTCAGATGGCAGCTGTGGCAGCTTTTTCATTGCCAATGAGACACTCTCTTCTTGCTCCTCCGAGAACAACCCCATGTTGAATGGGACACATTGCATCTGTGCTGACACCAGTTCCACCCCCTGGTCATGGAGTTGACCTTGGGGGGTGCGGTTGAATGATAGCTAGGAGTTGTTAGAGACTAGTAGTGAATGAGATGACAAGACTTGCACTAGAAACGAGTCCCTCCATGGATGTATGCCACCAGAGGAGATGGTGAAGGTGAGAGAAAGAGGGCGGGGAAAAATTGCATTTGTGTCGGACAAGCATGGCGGTGACCGTTTGAGGAGATTTAGGAGCTTTAACTTTACTTACCCTTTTGGGTAAGGTGGTCGTTGACCTACATCACGTGCCAAAGTGTCATGATAGGATTTTAATTTTAATGGGCAGTCCGTCCATACCTGGAGGGGTAGGGGGACTTATCGGTTTAATTAAGTGCAATATATATGTCAGCAGCTACGACGCAAGCCACGATCGGTCCTACGGACGACGAGGACGTCAAGAAGTCATGAGACGAACGCATCGCAGCGCAACGCCACATACGACAGAGTTCAATCTCTGCGGCATGATACCTTCCATCTCCTCTTCACCCTTCTTCTACGCATCATTCGCGCTGGTCCGCATTCAACCGCATCCCTTCCGCGCGTCTGGCACCTCTGATTCCGACTTGCACACTCATAATCACCGAAATGAGAGAGATACGTCCCTAGTGTTGCAATGCTCACATCGCCATTATGTCTCAACATCAAACCCGTCATGACGAGCAATCGAGACTGACATTGCACCTCCCAAATCTTCTTCTCTGCACGAAGGTTCACAGCCTTGTTGCGAAGCTGCTCGAAATCGCTCTTCGTGACAGCCAACTCGTCCACCACGCGCTTACGGTCATTATCCACTGCTGGCTGCGCATCAAACTATCCATATCTCGACTCTGCATGTTCAACTGCTCCTAAGTCATGCGTTGACGTTCATGCAAGGTGAGAAAACGAAAACAATCCATGACGTGAACTGAATGTGACTTACCGTCGTGGAACTTGATCTTGGTGGTAGCGTTTGCGAGAGCTACATCGGCCTGACTGAGTTGCCTCTGTGCACATGCCAAATATTCCCACAGCTTCTGCGCGTCCATACCCTATCTCTCTCGAACTCTGCCATCAAATCACTCGAAGGAGCGGGTCCAGCACCATTGACATCAGGGTTGCCGTTGACGCCACCACCACGCGACAACGACGAAACGCGCTCAGCGTGAGCGAGAATTGCCTTGAGCGTATCCTCTTCTTTCGTGTACGCCTGAATCGTGCGCTTGCTGCTTCTTCTGCCTCTGGAGCTGAGTTGCGAGATCCTGGATCACCTTGTGTGCTTCGCGAACGGCTTCGCTCCGCTCCTTATCAAGCGCCCCCCGTCGCGTTCCTCAGATTCCATTTTTGCACTGAACTCGCGAACATCCTGAGTAATTTTTGAGTTCTACTCTTGCAGGGACGGAAAAGAGCGGAAGAGAGCGAGGTTGTTGGTGATGACGGCGTTGATGTTGCCGTCAGGTGCGCCTTCTTCGCAATTGCCTTGGTGTCCAGTGGTGGAGGAGCCGGGGCGGATCATTTTCGAGCAGCGACGACGATAGCATCGAGGCCGACTCTCATGACTGTCGTTGGCGGCGCTGCAGTTACGCTTACATGTGGACGAAAATTCCCTTGGGTGCCTTGAACAGCCGTTTCAGTTTCTTCTCCTTGCCCATAGAGGACGGTACCTATGGAGGTAACTGTTGAGGCATGACCGGGACCAGCGTCCCGTTCTCCGAAGCCAACATGTTGGCGATCGTCAGCGATGCAGCCGCTGCGACCACACGCCTCGAAGTGGGTGAGCGTCGTAGCATCCAACTCGGGGGAAAACGATCACAGCTTCGGTAGCTTCGCTTGGGTTTGCGGTCCGGAGGTGCAATACCACGACGACCACCCGTGTTCCATTTGTTGAACGGTTGTTACAGCTATTCCCGTCCCTTGGTGAGCTCCTTTTCTCTTTCCTTTTCCTTTTTCTCGAACTCGCCATCGCTGAGGTAGTTGAGCATGGGCGTAATGCTGAGGTGGCATTTAAAAAGTTTCTGAGCGTTTCCCGGAAGGAGTGTGGATATGATGGCAGATGAGTAGGTAGCTAGTGCTGAGGCCTGAGGTAAAGCTCCTGAGATGCATTCTCGACGTATATAGTTCCATGAGCTAAACTTACACAACTTAGGCTGATTTACAGCGTGTCATGCCCTTACATTGTACACCTCTGTCGGGAGTACGGGACGAAGGACTGCAACCCCGGCTCTCTTCCAATGGATCCGAATCACCCATTCGGCAAGGCGGACGAGCCTCATACTTGCGTCGAGTCTCGACGTCCTTGAAAACTCCCCGACATGCTCGGTCCCCGTGCTTTTGAACGAAACATATGTTTAAAGAAGATCTCGATGACCCAATCAAGGTGTTCCTTCCACCTGTTGGGTGAAGCACTCTAAAAGAGGTACATACCACCATCCTTTCACTGAACCCACAATGCTTGAACGTCGCGACCTTTTTTCAGATCCTTGTGCAGCGTCCGGAGTAATTTGTCACGAAGGATGTAATTCATATCTTTTTCCTCGTCATGAAAATTGATGTTTGTGAACTCGGGATGGACACACAGCTCTGGCAGATTTGACGGCAGTGTCCGCACTAGGTCGTCATCCACAGTGACGTTTATCAACGATGAAAATTCTATTGATTTGTTCGCATTGAACAAAAATGAGAGATGATCTTATCGGCTGGCAAACAAGGTTCCTGCCACCGGCGACGAGCGGCGCTCACCCAATTATATCATTCTCGACTTTGAGCCACTTGGCTACTGTGCCACATATGCATATATCCGCGTGCATAGCAATCCAGAATGCTAGCACTGTAGCAGATTCCCCCCGCTCCGATTCTCCCTCAGTTCGATCACGTCGTCCCGATCCACCATCGCCCGCTGTTGTTTTTCGTGTTTTGTCTGTTTCCTTCTTGGTCAAGCCTTTCCCCTGGTAGCGTTTGGTGTGCTATAACCTCCAGAAAGTATCAGGACAAGCACGAACGTGCATGTCACTGAGCGAGGGGATGGTGGGACGATGACGATGACGAGGGCAGGCAGACAGGCAGGTGTGAATGCGCATGCATGCACATCCGTACGGACGCGCGGAAGGGGCGAGATTGGGAGGGCGATAGTGACGACAAGGACAAGCCTGAGGACAATGAGGAGGGACTCGGTGTCATCGTGCGTGGAGGTCACGAACGAGGCTCAACGGCAGGACGAGGGCGGGTGACGGGCCTGCGTGTGGATTGCGAGGGCGAGGGCAAGAATGATGGTGGGATATGTGCGCGTACGCGTTAGGAGCAAACCCTGGACGATGGCGAGGACGAGCGAAAGTGGGTGTGTTGGGTACCGTTCTGGGTGACGGATACAGCAAAGACGACAAGGGCGGGGTATAGGGACGTACGTACACGCAGGTATACCCCTGCCAATCCATACTTGAAGCTGCCGCCGGAGACTTTGGGAAACCTTGCAAGAGAAGGACCTTGACTTACAAATGCAGTGGCCTGGGTGTCTCAAACACCTGATACAAGCCTTCAGATACTATGCGAGAACTCCAGCTAGTAGTTAGCTCCATTGTATCTCTGTGTATTGAATAGGAAGGTAAAAGCGAGACGGGATGTGGTGCATGGGAACTTACAATGTGCGGGGAACCAGCGTGGGTCTTGCAACAAGTTAGTGCGATCTTGTAAAATGGGAGACGACACCGGACTCAGGACCTTGCTTTAATACTCGCACAGCCACATCAATAAACTTGGACACGCCGTGACTCACTGACTGAAAGAGGGGCTTGCTTAGCAAGTCCTATCATTGCATCATGCACCCTGCACTATTCATCGATGAGATTCTTCACCTTATTTTTCTTCACTGTTATCCTCGCCGCACTGCTGGTATCTATGACCTCGTTGCATTGGCTACTACATGTCGAGTCTTCAAAGAACCAGCCCTGGATGTACTATGGATGGAACTGCATGACCTGACACCACTAATACGGTGTAATCCTGGTCTGTGTCATATCAATCCTGCGCCTCCTGCCAGAGGACAGCAGGTGAGATCTACTATCCTTAAAATTTTCTAGATATATAAACTGATCTGGCATAGATTTATATGTTGAACAGAAGGCTGGAAGCAACTGAACTAGATGCAGTCAAAAGATATGCAAGCTGTGTCCGTTCGTTAAGCATCTGTGTTCTTGGTGTTGACATCAAACCTTTCATCCATGATCTTTGTCTGGCGTCAATGACAAGTCCACTTTTCCCAAATCTTCAGCAACTGAACCTCTCACTCCAAGATAGCTACCTCCCTCTGTTCCACCACTGTGTCACTTCCCCAAGCATAACCTCACTTGGCCTCACCCTTTTTGTCAACAAGTCAAATGTTTCATCATGCAGGGCTTTAATCTCTTCACTCAAATCAAATGTGAACAAACTGGCATTCAGGTTTCTTACTTCCTCCCAAGATGGTATCTTTGTTGAGCAAATCACTCATCAAGCTGTTCAATGTTGGATGTACTCTCTCAAAGCTGTGGACCTCTCTGGATACTATGGCTTCACCTTTGACACCTTTGTTCATCTCTCCCATGTGCCCAACTTGACTTCACTTTCATGTACAACAAGAATACGACCTCCACTAGCCCACCAAGACAAATCCCCTGATCATGTGCTTGTGTTTTCTGCACTGAAAAGCATATGCATAGAGGGGGGGGTTATTTCTATTGGGAAGCTTTTTACCTGTCTACAACTCCCAGTAATCAAAACCATGACTGTCACCCTAGCTGATGAAATTTACTCGAGGGACAGTATTGGCTTGCTACTACTCTCAATGGAAATGCAACAAGTCTGTACCCATGGATTCCATCTCACTGTTTGCTCTGCACCATGGACTCTTTCAAGTACAAGGATGTGGTTGTCTAATTATCCTGTGCTTATCCTTGAAGATGTCTATCATTTCACAGCATTGAATCTCACAGGAATATCCATCCAACTCTATCCATCAGTGCACTTAAATGACAGTGATCTACTAGAACTTGCACCTGGTTGTCAACAGCTCAGATCACTGGTCATAAATGAAGGTTGGGGATGGGGAAAAAGAGCCAGAATCACCCCAGATGGTCTGTCACAGTTTCTCCAACAATGCCCATTGCTCCAAGAGATCTGCCTTGCCCTCAACACACAGGATTACACTTCCCCTCCTCCACTACAATCATCCAGCACTCGAGATCCTGTTTCATCACTTTCTGTTATGAATGTTGCTGACTCTCTCATTACAACAAAGTCAATTCCTGCAATGGCAGCTTTCTTTGCACAGTTTATACATCCTGGCTCCCATTTTTCCATCAAAAGCTGGGACATCAATGGACTGATGTCATTCCGGCGAGGTCATGGACAGGGTTACTGGGAAAACCATGATGTGTACAGGAGGCGGTGGCAAAAAGTGTGCACCTTGGCAAACAAAATGTCAAACCGGCAGCAGTCACCACAGTCAGTGCTTGGGACCCTTTCAGAGTTATTGTGTTCAGGGGACCGGACGAGGTGTCAGTGCATCATCTGTTAACATATGCTTTCACATTGTATTAGTATCAGCAGCGAGTGTTGTTATCATATAATTGTTAGACTCTCAAGGTGCATTGCACATGTGATGCATCCGGTATGTCGACGTGTTCAAATACATGTCAGTCAAGTAGGACAGTGTCATGCTCATCATGACCGTGACACTGTGGGAGTGTTCAGCAAGAGTCAGAGGGAGCGACAGAATTGGTCGCTGTATGGTAGGTCCTCGACATTAGATCGCACTCGCGTTCGTCAATGACTCTGTGGCGTGAACTCACGGTATCGTTAGACCAAATGCTCTGTATAGCAACCTTTGCGAATTTTGTGGTCTGGCAACGTACGCCATGCTCGAATTATGATAAAAATCTGCAGTAGGACCAACCGCATTCACCTTTGGCCACGGTCTCTGAATATTCGCCGGGAGAGGCCAAAGGTGTTCCGAACACGTTCTTCTACTACCGATAACACGTCGAATGATCTCCGGTGCGGACGGCGACCATTGGTCCTCCGTGGCACGAGTCAGAGGTCTTGCATTTCCCTATACCGCCTCGCTCAAATCACATCCAAGGCCTTTATATGTCAGCAGCTACGACGCAAGCAACGATTGTACCTACCGACGACGAGGACGTCAGGAAGTCGTGAGACGAACGCATCGCAGCGCAACGCCACATACGACAGAGCTCAATCCCTGCGGCATCATACCTTCCATCTCTCCTCAACCTTCTTCTACACATCATTCTTGCTGGTCCACATTCAATCGCGTCCCCTCCGCGTCGTCTGGCACCTCTGGTTCCGACTTGCACACCAATAATCCACCGAAATGAGACGAGATACGCACCTAGTGTTGCAATGCTCACATCTCTGTTTTGTCTCAAAATCAAACCCGTCATAACGAGTAATCGAGACTGACATCGCACCTTCCAAATCTTCTTCTCTGCACGAAGGTTCACAGCCTTGTTGCGAAGCTGCTCGAAATCGCTCTTCGTGACAGCCATCTCGTCCATCACGCGCTCACGGTCATTATCCAGACGCGTCTGCTGTCGTACAACTGCTGGTTGCGCAACATCAAACTATCCATAATTTCGACTCTGCATGTTCAGCTGCTCCTCAATTTTGCGTTAACATTGAGGCAAGGTGAGCAAACGAAGACAATCGATGACATGAACTGAATGTGACTTACCGTCGAGGAATTTGATCTTGGTAAGAGCGTTTGCGAGAGCTACATTGGCCTGACTGAGTTGCCTCTGTGCGGAAGCCAAATATTCCCACAACTTCTGCGCGTCCATACCCCATCTCTCTAGAACTGCGCCCGAACCTCTCAAACTCGGCCATCAAATCACTCGAAGACGACGAAACGCGCTCAGCGTGAGCGAGAATTGCCTTGAGAGTATCCTCTTCTTTCCTGTACGCCTGAATCGTGCGCTTGCTGCTTCTTCTGCCTCTCGAGCTGAGCCGCGAGATCGATACTCGCGTTCAAGTTCCTCAGATTCCATTTTTGCACCGAGCTCGCAACATCCTGAGTAATTTTTGAGTTCTGCTCTTGCAGGAACGGAAGAGAGCGGAAGAGAGCGAGGTTGTTGGTGATGACAGCGTCGATGTTGCTGTCAGCTAAGGGCACCATCTCCTCCCTTATCGTTGTCCGATCGCGATGCTTTCCGGACAACCATAATTTGGAACAATGCCAAATGCCGTTGATCATGTTGGTGTGTTGTCTGTCCGCAAACTCTTTTTCTTTGGCTTCCCTCTCGCTCTCCTGCGCCTTCTTTGCAATTGCATTGGTGTCCAGTGGCGGAGGAGCCGGGGCGGCTGCAGGCGGATCATTTTCGAGCAGCGACGACAGCATCGAGGCCGATTCTATGACTGTCGTTGGCGGCGCTGCAGTCACGCTTATATGTGACGGAAAATTTCCTTGGGTGCCTTGAACAGCCATTTCAGTTTCTTCTCCTTGCCCATAGAGGACGTTACCTGTGGAGGCAACTGTTGAGGCATGATGCACGATCGGCGTCCCGTTCTCCGAAGCCAACATGTTGACGATCGTCAGCGATGCAGCCGCTGCGACCACACGCCCCGGGGTGGGTGCATTCGTGGCAGCAGCGAAGGTGAGCGTCGCAGCATCCAACTCGGGGGAGAACGATCACAGCTTCGGTAGCTTCGGTTGGGTTTGCGGTCTGGAGGTGCAATACCACGACGATCACCATTTCTTGAACGGCTGTTGCAGCTATTCCCATCCCTTGGTGAACTTCTTTTCTCTTTCCATTTCGTTTTTCTCGATCTCGCCATCGCTGAGGTAGTTGAGCATGGGCGTGAAGGACTGGATCTGGTCCACCGCTCTGGTGGTGGCAGCGACACTGGGCAAAAAAGACATGTGAAGATTGTGGTCTCGGACGGCCCACGACGAAGAGAGACTTTTGGTAGACCTGCACTTGCTCCCGTATGCAGCGTGTGATGGCAGTCCTAGACAAACGTCAGACAGCGCGCTGGAATTTCAGACGTGCATGCTCACTTAAACTCTCCACCTAAACCGAGCTTCATGGCATACGCCTCAACAAACTGCTCGACAGTGAGAGGGTAAGGCGGACGTGTGCGTACATGTCCGTGTGGACGCGACGAGCGAGGGTGAGAGCCGGCGAGGTGGGAGGAGTGAGCAGATGCAGCAAATGAAGGTGAGGGCCAGGGTGAGACGGCATTGGGTCTGGAACGAAACAAAAACAATGACAGGCCTCGTTGGAGCATACTCCACCATAGCGAGATATGCTGGCTTGGACATGGCGATATCAAAGAGAGGTAGTGAGGGTTGGTGAAACTTTAAAGGCGAAATATATCAAGAGCGACTAGACGAAAATACGTCGAGATCGACGTACAAACCATCCCCTACAGACACGCTTACCTCGGCAGCAGAAGATGTAGTAGCATTGGATGCTGTCCGTGAGCGAGTCTTGGAGCCTGCAGGTTGGGGAATGGTTGATCCAAAGAAGAGAGAAGCAGAGCTATTGCTGGCGAGACGCGTCATTGGTTGACGAGGAGCAGAATCTGAGCTTGCTTGGGAGTGGGGCTATGGCCCGCTACTACCAGTAACTCGTCTACGGGGTATTGCAGAGTCGCTTGCTGAATGAGGAAATGACTCGATAACGAAAACTCGATTCCGATTGACTGACGGGAAAGAGACCGGTGGTGTCTTTTGATGGACGTCTATGCTTGGGACTCGATAGGTTGGGCTACAAACAAAATCAGTGCGGCTGACGTTTGGTGAAAGAGGAGACGTACTGGAGATGAAGCAGAGGGTGGTGAAGTTTGATTTACGCTCTCGAGGAGCTTTTCTAAGAGATACAGGTCTCGAGTGTCCACCAGGCGATATTACCTCGGTGACCTCATCGAGGGCGGTACCCTTCTCATGAACGGCATTGATATACCGCACCACTCCTGCTGATCATCATGCATCACAGTGACTTAGTTACCTTGTTTATAAGGTCACTACACACTGACAATTGTGGCTGAAGGAATGTAAATTTGTGCGCCGGAAAAGGTAATGATTATATAAGCTTCTCGTGTGGCTCAAATGTAAATATTGTAAACGTGGAAATTGTGAAGGTTATCATGATAGACCAATGGGTACTACGACCGTGACGCTGTTTCTTCACTACTATCCATCCTCGTGCCCGTGTCTTTGTCTAGTAGTATTCGTTTTGGCTTAGTGGTACTTGAAATCTCACCGTCTCAATCCAATCCATTTTGAATTTCATGAGACCGCCAACCAAATGAAGCTCGTGCCAGTGGTTGGCTAGTATATGGCGCTGCAAACCCCAAATAATTCCGTAAACAATTCCCGCAAGATTTAGACGTGACTGCGCGATATACACCCGTGCGCGATTTAGAAAAACAGTTCACTCTCTGCACCGAGCACGCACACGAAAAGAGAGGCCATAGTATAAATAAAAGTACTATCTGCACAATCAATACTGTGTGATGTTTTACCCAGCGCGCTAATTTTTTAACCTCGCCAACAGTACTCCGTGTCACCCAAGGAACGGGTGGCAGGGTGGGTACAGATAATGAACGAGTTGAATGGCCTCTGCTTTTGCGAGACCTGGCGACGACGATTCCGAGAGATCTTTGCTGTAAGGTCCTTGAAACCAGGAGCCTGAGGGGTGGGGGAGATGACGCTGGAGATGTCGAGGGTAAGTACGACGGGTGAAGGGGTATCAGGGGCCATATCCCAGGAAGTTGGGCATGTATGCCACAGAAGGGTCGGGGGTTGGGGGACTCGGAACCCGCACTTTGGAGGCGATGGGTA
>JBBPNG010000260.1:0-29185 GCA_038091095.1 Leccinum incarnatum
TGGAGATCTGGCAGTCATGTACTGCATAATACGCCATGTAGTGTCTACCCCCTTCTTCCTCATGATGGGTTTTGAACCCCGTCCCCTTCCCACCGTTATCGCCGACTCCAATCTCCCCGCCATTGAATCCTGACTCAAAACCCTCTCTATAGCTCGAGACGAAGCCCTCGCTGCACACGAGCTCGCTCGACAGGTTATGTCCGCTAGAAACGGTAGAGGGTTCACTCCATTCTCGAAGGGAGACAAAGTCTGGCTCGAGGCCAAAAACCTCAAACGAAACCTCACCTCTCGGAAGTTTGCTCCGAAACAAGAAGGACCTTTTACCATCACCCAGGTCCTATCTCCCATCACTTATCAGCTACACCTCCCTAAAACCTGGAACATCCACAACGTGTTTCATGCTTCTCTCTTGTCACCCTATCGCGAAAACCCCGTACACGGCCTGAACTTCCCTGCTCCACCACCTGATCTTATCGAAGGTGAAGAGGAGTTCGAAATACTGCGCATCATACGTCACAGAGGTCCCCTCAGAAACTGCATGTACCTGATCCGATGGAAAGGGTACACAGCCGAAGAAGATACCTGGATACCAGAACGAGAATTAAAACACGCAAAAAAAATCCTTTTAGCATATAAGAAACTCCATCCCGCCGCTTTTCCTTCCTAACTCTCCTCACATTAGAAACCCAATACCGTCCACTCTCCCAAAGAATGTCTAGCTATGTCCCTTCCGACTCGATTTCTCCCATTTCCTCTCTTTCACCCCCTCCTCCATCGCGTAGTTCTTCCTCTCCTACCAGTCCTCTGGCTCAAGGTCGTCTCCCTAGCCCTCTTGGTGGAACGCCTCTGGGTCCTGCTGATCTCGTATCCCCTCCCTCTTCCCCCGCTCCCCAATACTTAGACAACGAAACCGCCGTCCCCTGGCGTATTGATTCTCCCCCCCTCCCCGCTCGCTCTAACGTATATCATATTAACACCGTCAACGTTCCCCTCTACGCTAGCAAGATAAGGACTGATGATGCCTCCCCAGAGGATCTACGCAGGCTTTGTACCTACCTGCAGGACTCCTGCTATACCCGCGACATCTATGCCTACGCAGACGTTGAATCCCCCCTCCACTCCTTATACAACGCATTCACTCATATCTCTCGACTCGGGCTTATCGCCTCCAATCTGAAGGGCTCGGCCGACGGCCAAGCTTCTTTCCTTTCCGTCCAGATCACTAATATGCAGAAAGCTGCCGAAGAACACCTTCTTTCGGCCATGCACCAACTCGGGATGACTGAGTTTGTCACCGATATTGATCGCTTTCTGGCTGAAATAACGATCTACTCCACTCCCCTCACCATCCCACAAACGCCCTCTTCTCCCCCAGGTCTTCCTCATCCCCCTCTCCATGTATACATCCCCGCCGAGGTAGAAGCAGTAAGCCCCCGTGCAATCCTTCCTTTCCCTGCAGACGTCATTCCCACACTCGTCCCAACTCCCTCCCCATCCCCTCCCTTCGGACCCGAAGAGATCCAAGCAGAGATTGACAAAATCGAGGCCATCTTCGATTCAGTCTCAGTACCTGGAAGTGCAGAAGAACACATCGAGCATATGGATCCCGCGTATCACTCCCCGCCTCGCTCCATTACGTCTACCCCATCCGCATCCTCCCTCCCCTTGACTCGAGCAGAAGACGCGGCCATGAACTCGGCAGAAGCCCGCCTCGCAAGAGAACTCGACCTCCCAGTCGACCGCTCTCACAGATTATACCCAAAGGCCTGCTTCACCTGTAGGCGCCTCAGTCATATTTGTATCGATTGCCCGCATTATACCTGCCCCATTTGCCTCAAGGGTGCTCCTGGACATCCTCAAGGAGCTTGTCCTCTTAGACGTCGTGCTCCACAGCCTTCCCCTTCCGCCTCCTCCTCGTCCTCTACTTCCTCTCGTTCGTCTCGTTCTTCTTACCACTCCGCTCGCTCCGGTCGAGGCTTAGCCAGACCCTTTCGGGGATCTCAAGGATCTACCTCCTCTCGTCGCCCTCGCCCTCGTCCTGTATACCCTCCCGTCAACGATCGTCCTCCCTTGCCGGGATATGACTATGACTGTGAAGACACTTACGACGACACAGCCGACGCCAATACTACAGGAGAACATCCCTGTCCGGGATATGACTATTGATACTTGGGTCGGTGACTCCAAGGCTACAACGGGGGTAATGTTACGATTGTCTCCAAGACTCTCTATGTATCTCTTTTCCCTCTCGTTTTCCTTCGCTTATCGTCTCTATCTTTTATTCACAATGTACCATAGACCTCGGGTGATTTCGCATCATGATTCACATCACTGATGGTCCACCTTTCTCCGATCCCATCCCTACTCCTTCCTATCGCTGATCCGATACATTCCTATCTCTATGACTCTTCCTCTGACTCATGATGATATTGTTCGTCATTCTTCGCTTACTGTACGCATAGCATTACGCAGCTTCTGACTCATTCCTCGCTGCGGATGACTCCTCCATTCCTTGCGATTCTATCGCTTTCCATCTCGTAGTACTTAAGGACTTCCCTCTTCGTTTGTATTCCCTTAAGCTAGAGCTACTTGAAATCCCACCGAGTATCCTCTGCACACTCTCGAGTGTCCTCGTCCTTCGTCCCCTTAGTCCTCTGCCCATCTAGGGTGTGTCCTTAGTCCTAGCCTCGAGTGACGTGACTCTTCGTGAGTTCCTCCCCGAAAGACCCTTAGTCCCAGGGCTTCGCCAGACGTTACGTCTGCTCGGTCAATCCTTCGTCTTAGCCTTTGCATTCAAGTCTACCGCCGACCCTACCCGGGCCAGCTGTAACACCTATGCCAATTTTTTCTCAATGTTCTAGACCTTTGTGGTTGCTCTACACTTCTATTTTCAAGTTGTCATGATTTTTTCCACGATTGTGGCTGATTGTGGCTGCTAGTTGTTGTTTACCAGTATTTACACCCACTTGACTACTTGTGAAGTTAGCCAATTAAGTACAAGTTTTCAGAACAACTTATTACTGTTAGTGTTTTAACGTCCAGTCCATCTGGTTAATGATTTTAATTGGTGAAATGTTACGACTGGCCTTGGGTAAGGTCGGCCATAGACCTACTAAACCCGCTAACTCAGAGCAAGGCAAAGAGGTGGCGCATAAGGCCAAAAGTCGGACTGAGGTGAGGGCTCCAGATTGACTGGTGGATGAAGGACTCCCTGATAAGGGTGGACGAGGACTCGAAGAGTGGATGGAAAGGGTCTATTGCATGGCAAAGACAAAGCTAGCGAGTGATACTGTAGGTAGACCAAGATGGGATCATGGGAACTACAGGAGCTGTCTAATATAGCTAGGTGCATCACGCACAGACCAAGACGAAAGGAGAAGCTAGGAACTAAGGTACAATGAGGGAAATCTACAAGTGGATGATAAGAGTACACGTAAATGATGAGAGAAGATGCGAAGTCGAGAAGAAGTCGGAGATTGGTGATCCGCAGTAAGAAGGGTGAATAAAAAGGCTGTGGAGCGCTAGGGTTCTGAGTAAGTGAAGATAAGAGATAAGGGACAATGGACGATAAGAGAGATAGGGGGATAGAGAGAGACAGAGACGGAGATAGACGGAGACAGAGGTGGAGAGGAACGGAGACGGAGAGGAACGGAGACGGAGAGGAACGGAGACGGAGAGGAACGGAGACGGAGAGGAACGGAGACGGAGAGGAACGGAGACGGAGAGGAACGGAGACGGAGAGGAACGGAGACGGAGATAGACGGAGGGAGAGAGAGACGGAGACAGAGAGAGATGGAGACAGAGAGATACGGAGATGGAGAGAGATGGAGGCGGAGAGATACGGAGATGGAGAGAGATGGAGGCGGAGAGATACGGAGACAGAAAGAGAAGGAGGTGGAGAGATATGGAGACAGAGAGGGACTTTGAGAGAGGTGAGAGATCTAGAGGTGATGAGGGGTCGAGGAAGTCGGGGATGTCTAGGAAGACTTCCGGGAATACTCAGGAGGGCTCGGGAAGAGGTTCGGAGAGACTTGAGAGGACTAGATGACAAGGAAAAAGATAGGGGCTGAGGGATAGATTGTAACATGAAATTGAGATACTGAGTGTTATGATCAACCCCTCTCTTTTTCTTCTGCCTCATTTTCCTCTCTTGCTCTCATGCCTTTCGCTTAGCCTTAGTATACTCATTGTATCATAGATCTCTCTTCACTCTCTATACCACTGATGATCTGTGTCTTCTCCATCTCACTTATCTTTGATCCTTATCTTGTATCTCTTATCATTTGACTCATCTTACTGTACACATAGTAGCCTCCCTCAGCTTCTGACTCATTCCCTACTGCAGATAATGCATCCCTTCCATGTGATTCTATTGCCTTCCATCTCATAGTACTTAAGACTTGTCTCCTCATTTTGTATTGCCTTAGGCTAGAGCTACTTGGAATATACTCTAAGTTCTTTGTTATCTTTCAAGTCCCTCAATTCTTCGTCTCTCAATATCTCGGCCCTCTTGGGTGTGACCTCCTCTTAGTACCTTTGTTTTTGAGTCTCACCAGGCATTACACTTGCTCAACTTGCCAAGTCTACATCTGACCGCCAGCTGTAACACTGAGAAAGACCAATCTGGGTCACTTCAGCGAGTAATGGGTTTAGTGTAGTAGAAACCTCTATATTTCATATGAGCCAATAACAATCTGTCTCTATACATGCCACATGGATGTGATATTATTATTCTCAACCTCAATGCTAACCAATCAATAACATTGTTATGAATATCACAAAAATGGTAATTTACCAAATAATTACCCAAAATGTGTTGCTTTTGGTAATCAAACATCCTGATGCAAGCTGTGTAATTGCCGAGTGCATGGAGGTTGTAAGTACAAAGATTGAGGTTTTTGACTCAGTCGATAACCCTATCCCACATCATTTCTCCTCTATGTGCAATGACTTCACATTGGCATTTGCTTCACTTGGCTAAAAGATACATTTTTAATTTCTGTATAGGATGGAGAGAATCCAACCAGAACAAGACTGGCTTGTTTGGTTGTATGTATTCATCTTCTATACTATTACAAAATGTGCACAGACCAGCTTAGGGCAGGTCTGGATAAGTTATGCTATTGTGATATGATAACATGTCAACTAGTGCTACAAAGATAAAGGTACAGGTAACATGAGGTCAAAAGAAAAGAGAAAGTGATAAAGTCAAAAGAGGTCATATGATGCTGACTAAGCAGGTCACATGACTGAATTTAGTGCCCAGGTGTACTATGAAAATGAAGAAACATAACATTACCCCCCTACTAGGCTTGGGATACCAGATCAAGTGGAGGTAGAACCACATGTGAAATTAACAGTATGAATGGAGAATCAACTGTCAAATAAAGCTCAATTCATTTTCAGACGAAAAGGGGCCGAAGGTTTCTGGCAATGAAAGTCATTTATTGCTGACTAACTGGATGACAACAAAATGGTGACCAAAGAAACAGAGGGCTAGGAGACAGCGATGACTCACACACACATGCACCCTGGTCCCTCACCGGCCTCACAGTAACTCAACCTTGGTGACACAGCTCAGCTAGACTCCACTCGGCTCAACTATTTCCAATTATAGAAATATTTCGGTTACTGGAGTGGAGCCAAATCGGCCACCAAGCTAATATTTCCCACAGTTAACTGCAATAAGCCGGTGTGTCAGTAGTAAAATAAAGAGTGGCTCGAGTTGGCTTGCACCGACTCGAGCCGACGAGCCAGATACAGTTGCAAGTATGAAGTACAACAATTGGACTTATCGGAGTACAACACCACTATACAGCAACCAGCCCATAGAATGGGACACATTGAATAAAAAACTGCGGCGGATTCAAGATATTAGACCCATTTGAGGCTTTGGGCCAATTTGAAATTGGACTGTGAGAACAACGTAGCGAGAATGATTCATAATTTGATGGCCTGCCGATGGATGCGAGCGCTGCGACGAGGAGGACTGACAGGGTTGGAATTGATAGACGGGAGGACTGTGCCTTTCATTGCTATTGCATTCGAGCGTGGATATTGTTGGTGGCTGCATTCAAGTTGATGAGTTAGTGGCTAGCCCAGGTGTGATGTCTAGAACTCAAATACTTACCTTTCTCCAGCATGACTGGCTGCACAAGAGTTTATCAAGTTGTTGGCAATCCCCTGACCCCACTCCGGTCTCATACCGGGTTCCTCCGAATGCATGCAAAGTGTTTGCATTAGACCACGAATATAGTTGCCGTAATCGGGCTTGGAGCTGTACTCCAGGTTCCTCGTGTAGTCCAAGAAGGCCTTCAGCTCGTCCGGAAGGTTAGGGAGAAGTTCAAACACTTTTTGCTTTTTGCCAAGAACAGCATTGCCAGGCCCTTTTGCCCATGGTAAGGTACCATAGCACAAATAAAGTACAATGTAAGCGAGAGACTCCAGGTCATCTCGCCTACTTTGGTCACATCCAACGTGACTGTTAATTGATGTGAAAGAGAGTGTGCCGACAAATGGTACATCTTGACGGAGACAATAATGTTGCCGAGTTTTCGGATGGCAGTACTCTATGGTGTGACTGAAGGATGTAATGAGTTTGCGAGCCACTGGGGACGAGGATGTTGGTGGGTTTAACATCACGGTGGATGAAATTCAGATTGTGGATGCTGTGCAGACGGTCAATCTAGTGAAAGTTTTGATGTCAGTCACGGTCACGGACTCATGGTATACCCATTGGTCAATGGATTATGATGGAATATGTACCAGCTGTTCAGCAATGTCAGTGATGGTGTATAAAGTAAGAGTGCGGTTGCAAGCATTAAAGACTTGTTCCAGTAAGGGACCCAGCCGGTTGAGTATGAGCATGTTTCGCCCTCCCTCCTCCCCAAACCAGAGTGTGTGTGGAACACCTTCAACATTGCCGCGAGCAAGTTGACTGAGCACAGCGAATTCATGTTTGAGGGTAAAGGGAAACGTCCGACTGGAACGCTCAATTTTGATGATGATATCTTCTTTTCCACCTGCCAGATCAGTGGCTCGATAACCTCTCCTAATGTAATTTGTGTAGTTGAAAACAAGGCTATATTAGAATAAATTCAAGTTGATTACCATATGACCCAGTTCCGATTACCTCCATGAGTTGGTATCTCCCATCCACATACATTGAGGTAACTGGAAGCGTTTTCTGTCGTGAGTGCCACTGGCACTTCATTTTCGAGCAGATAGTATATCTCGAGACTCGAGAGTCTTGGTTCAAGTTGGTGGGTGGTGAAACACAAGACCACCTCAACCGCCACAAGTTCAACATGCACGTGCGAATGCGGTGATGCCATGCCACGTGGCAATGGTGACGTGCTGGGTAGATACTGGGCGGGCCCTGTTACGGTACCACCTGGTCCACTGTGATAGTAGCTAGCAGATGTTTTCAAACTTTAAAGCCCAGGCCGGGCGATGACTAGTTCGACTGATTGAAGTTTTGGACTGAATGAAGACTCAGAATGAAGTGAATAATTGACAACAACAACAACAAATCTGAAGTCACGTGCACAGACCATGACAGACGCTAGCAACTACATAGTACGATTCACGCATGTTCTACAGACTACAATGAAACATTAAGAGAGAACACCTCAACCTCATCACGAATCTCCGCCTCGTCTTGATTCACTGTTTCGACCAGCTTGATGAGCTGATCATTGTGGCTTAGAGACCAGTTGTGATCCCAGTGTGGTTCCTCCAGATTGTCTTCGAGGAGCTCGGATTGCCTTGTAAACACTCCACATGTAAAGTTCAAGTGATCCTTCTTCAGCTTGAACTTGAGCATCTGTAGAGTCATGACATATTGCATGCTGAACACAGTGGGGCACCTACAAATCGAACTTAGTATAAGAGATTGGTCGCCCGCCAGTGGCCGTGCAGCCCCCGATGTGAATGAAGTCACCACCGCTGCTGCGAAGCCACATTTGCGAGTGCAATGAGCACGTACCTGCAGAATTGATTCGCAATCCTTCATTATGTCCCAATCCACATCACCGATTTGCAAAGACGTTAGCTTGAGAATTGCAAGGAATTGATCAACAGGCTAGACAATAGAGATCGTACTTTAGCATTTGGTCAGGTGTGATGTCAAAATCGACTCACCAAGCGCAATACTCTCAAACAATTGATCATATAGAATGTCGAGTCCCATAGTCGGAACATCATGAAGCAGCTGCACTTGTGGAACAACAATGGCTTGCCCAGAGGAGTCCTTGAACCATTTGTTCTGGTTTCCACTTTTGATCAGTTGAGCGAACTCATCATGGCACATTCCAGAAGCACAAATAGTGCGAATGACGTCTCGCCCAGAGCTGATCGGCTTCCTCATAATAGCGGCCACATATTTGTCCCTCTTAGCTGGGTCCAATTGAAACGTGTCTGCATACATGTCGTCAAGCTTTTCCTTGTTGGGACTATCAAACACGGTCAGGATGGCTTGAGTACAAAGGTTGATGATGTGAGGGAAACACATGATGTGTTGATAGGGAAGAGCGTGGGTATGTGATACCCTCAGTGGGTATGGGGTATGGGTATTGTGAGGGTATGGGTATCATGAGGGTATGGGTATCATGAGGGTATGGGTAGGGGTACAACTCTCGATACCCACAATACCCACGCATATACCCTCATATACCCTCTCAGGGGTAATAAATGTTGTTTTTTACAAACTTAAAGATACAAATATGCATGTACTAGTCAGTAAATCATTTTGATGCTGAGGGTACTTGAGGGTACTGGGGGTATATACCCCAGGGTATTGGTGGTGGGTATATACCCATACCCTCGACCAAGGGTACATACCCTCACAGGGTATGGGTAGGGGTCTGACCTCAGATACCCCAGGGTATACCCACGCTCTTGCCTATGTGTCAATCCTTTGTGTTGAACTTGATATCACGTGCCACCAGCAACTTCGAGAGTTCCGCCATCATTGACTTGTTGTTCGATGCATTGTTGAGCGTAATCCATCCAAGCTGGTGGTTCTTAAGTCAGTAATGAACACACAATAGATGAATACTAGTACATACATTCAGGGTGACTTCAGCACGATCAAGTAAATAGAGAATAGCGCGGACCAACACTAAACCTGTGTGGTTGCCGTGTATGCGATGAAAGCTGATAAGAGCAGACTTGAGTTCCAAGGCCCCAGTTGTGCTGTGCCCAGAAATCCAATGGGCCGTCAATGCAAGGAACGGTTGAAGTGACTTGTCGCCCCAGACGTCAGAAGTAAATGAGATTGTTCCCAGCGCGTTCTGCAACAGTGTATATCCAAGTTGTTCAAAGGTTAGAGATGGGATCTGGAGACGACTCAGAGACCATATGCTTACATCCATTTCAGCTTTCAACAACACGAAACTGTCTTGCCAGGAAGCAATGATCTCCGAACGGATCTTTGTGCGTCGAGGAATATCGCTGTCTTGTAATTCAGCCCGAAGCAAGAGTAGGAGTTGCTGGAACTCTGGGCTCTCGACAACATTTAAAGCCTAGTAGATGAACGGTCAGTATTAAGCAAGTCCAAAGTACTTAGGCTAGACAGAGCTCTGACCTGATCGTTAGCAACGATGAATTCAACCAGGTATTGATGGAATGCTTCTTTTGAGAATGGCAAGATCGTTGCTTGTTCGCATGGATCTATGGAATTCACATTGGCATTGGTAATGCGAATGGGAAGTGCTGTAATGTCGACCCCGTCTTGAATGAAACCCTCGAGAGATTCGAGCGTATAGCCTTTATCTAATGTGCGCAAAATGGTCGAGAGCTGGGGCACCCATGATTTTGTGTGGGCCTGAATGATGTAGTCGAGGAGATGCCACAAGTCAAGGTGTTTTCGGAGAGTGCTGGTAGCTGTGCTTGCACTGTAATGGAAGTTATGGCGAGTTCGCGATCCACGCTCGGGTTTCCCAAACTTTTCGATCCAAATATCAGGATCTCCATTATATTCATCCCTACAAAGATCAATCAGTATCACACATACAGAACTGCTTAGTGAGGTCCATACTTGCACTTCTTGCAGTAAGTATCTGCACCTTTCTCTTGAAAAAAGTAATGCCTGATGTCATCTATAGTTGACGCTGTCGAACGGCTACGAGTCATCTGGTTGATGGGGTCGGTCGAGACATCTGGCATCAAAGGCTCATTGATGTGTTCTTTATGAGTACACTGTCTAGCAGGCGCTTGCTCAGCAGGAGCCTCGAGTGAGGGCTGATCCACCGTGCTGGTATCAGAGCCGGAGACATTGAGGTCAAATTCTTTGTATTCTGTGCCAGTTGGCCCAGTCCTGGTGGTAGCCTTAGGTTGTTGAGGTGGATCAGGAACGACAGTGAGGGGCGACTTGGACGAAGGCAATTGAGGTGGGACAGGGTTGATGGGGGGGTCCAGAGGGTTGACAGTGACAGAGGGGAGACGAGCGCTACGACCATGACAAGTCGTCTTTGTTGCATCAGGTGCCTGAGACTCAGATGTGGCATGATTGCCTCTACCGTAAGATCTATGGGGCAGCATGGAGAACGAATGAGGAGTAACACAATGAAGGGGAACCGAAGAGTCGAAGACTCACCAGTAATTATCAATGCTGCAATGCGGCACTCTGCACGGAGGGTGACGTGGGCCGCGGCGGCATGTGGCATGCCACATGCCCATTGCCCACAGCCCACAATACATGCCACATGTTCAAGTTGCCTGCAATCAGACTTCAGTAGTAGGTAGTTGAGGGGGCCACTGGCACTCACCATTATGGAGCTCGGCTGGCCTGAGGTCATGGTCCTGAGACTCCTGACTCCTGACTCCTGACTCCAAGTCCTGAGGATTGTTGAGTTAGACTGAACCAGGCAGTCCCAGCCAGCTAGGAATGGGAGCCATATGTCGGCTCTGTACAGTTGTAATTAACATTAGCCGAGTAATAAGGTGGGCTGCAGTTCTACATAGTTCTGTCTAAGCGACTGTTGGTTGCTCACTCCGGGCCAGCCCGAGCCAAAGCCATGGCAACACTAGCCTCACTTGCAGACGTCAACAGTGATGAGTCAATGGCAGCATGCATGCACCCTCATGCACAACACCACCAATGACGCGCAAAAGCCGCACACACACTCATCCCCAATGTCGTCGATGGTGACACATGCACAATGTTCGGACAACAACGCATGGCAATGGGACACAACAACACAACAACAACATCGACAACGCGACGGCAGTGTGACGCTGACTGGTAACACCGACGACGTGTCCGACATGGCAAGGCGTGCTTCCAGCACCACGTCTCGACGCCATGACGACGCGGCTGTGCACTCAGGCTGGCACGCATGCCACGGGTATGTGGGTCTGCAGGTGCTGACCCGTACCTGTACCCATGCGGAACCCTAGTTTTCACACTTATAACACTGTATTCTAATTGTTCTTACTAGTTACTCTGTCACCTTCATATTCGGGCCCAGTGGCCTGCGTGTAGCACTGTGAACGCACTTGCCACCAGCCTTGCCATACACTGCTTACTAAGCGTCACAGTTTGTTTGCAAGTGCTGCCCAGGCCTCCCCAACTTGAAAGTGGGTGTGTGTATAGTGTACCTCTATTTGTGGCGCGTCTGTTTTCTGGCAGCTGTGCTTGAGCCTGCCTTTCTTGGGCCCACAGCTCTCGCAGGGTGCACTGCAGTGCTGGTGGGGCCAACCCTGGCCTGCCAGCACCCAACAAGCCCACCCTCCCCTTCCCCCTCACAGCCCCCGCCAGGCGTGCCAGTGGGGCCTATCGAGATAGCAAGTCTCAATTGTGGAGCGCAGTAGCCTAGTGGGAACTAAGAGAACAGTGAGAGATACTCACTGTTTATAGTCCTGAGGGAACGAACAACTTGGATAAAGGTATTGCGAGAGGGTAGTGCCTCGAGCAAGAGCTTATGCATCAGAAAAAACTACCACCTGATAATTTCCCAGAAAATCATATATTATCTGATATTCCCAACTAATGTTGTCATTTACCTGATTTTATGCATATTATTTACTATTTGTTTGAAATTCTGAGCACCCTCCCATGAATAAAACTGACATTTGCTGAAATTTCTGACAATTATTGGAACTAATTCCCTATATACTATTAATTTGTAATTCTGGGCCCCCTACCAAGAATACAACTGGAATTAGTTGACATTTCTTACAATTATTGAACAATATTTGACGAACTTCCATACTGAGAATATACTTAGCAGATCCTGTTGCAAATACTAATTGATCAAGAACATACAATTTCATTATACTACTGGAGCTAGTGGACAAGAAACCAGCCAACTAGTTACTGGGGAGGCTCAGTCCTTGGGGAGTGATAGTACGTACTGAAACATTTTGTAATCTACTAGAATATACATTATATATATATAATATTTACACTTACACCTCACCATCAATGTCGATGAGTTTGCATCGACGAAACACCACGCGCGTTGTCGTCGTGTTGCCACTGTCGCGCAGTGTTGTCACAGTGGTCACGGTTGACACGTTGTCATTGTCGTTGTCATTGTCGTTGTAGCTGTTGCAAGGACGCCGTGTTGTTGTTGTTGTTGTGTCATTGATTGTAGACGCCATGGCGTTGTTGGAGTCATTGGTTGGGGGGAGGAGGGGGACTTGGTGTTGAAACAATTAGACTTAATTGTTTAGTCATCAGTCTAGAACTTACTTCTAGACTATTCTTTCATTTTCAATGATGACTCATATCTCATTATGTTGCTTACTGATCAGCTTACTGATCATGACTCATTATGACATCATCCGCAGTCCATATGACTTGATGCTTACATATCATGATAAGAGTCTTATACGCTATTGGCTAGACTCTTACAGAATATTCCACCGCATTCTATATACCATAACATGTACAAACAAACCATGTAGTATATAAGATGGACCCAGACGTCCATTCAATCTAAGTTGTTTTCCACATACTTCTTTCTTATACTCTCATCAGCAACTCTCAAATCCTTTCAAGTTACTTCATAATCGTTCACTCATACATTCCTAGTAAGTTCTCTACTAGAGATATATTCCCATATTATTCCTCTTTGGTTCTACTTGAACCCCTCGGCTGCGCATAAAGAACCGTATAAGTTCTTTAGGTTATGAGCCCCGTCTTGACCCAGAGTACTTTGTCAGTATACAAACACAGAGACTCTATTCCTGTGTCGATGCCTACTCACGTCACGCGCTCTGAGCTGAACGCTATGAATCAGAGAATTTCCACTTTGGAACGTTCCTGTCGTACTCAAACCTGTAAGGCTGACAAGTCTTTTTCCTCAGGTTTATCCAGACCTCGAGAGATATACGTTCCACCTGGTAGGCGCAGAATCTTAGGAGAATCTGCCCCATCCTTCAGATCTAGGAACCGTCCGTTCATCCCTACACTCCCCTGATCCAATCAATCCTTTCGGTCTAACGGTTCTAACTGTTCACCTGCTATCTACTGGTACCATTGTTTATGAGGACAACATTCTATATCCGTTTCTGGAGTTATCGATGATTCACTTTTCCTCAACTGTCCTGACTGTCGACGACCTGGTCGCTCAGCCACCACTTGTCAAACTTGCGATTTTGTCTTTCCGTCTTTCCTCTACACCAATCGACAGTTCACCAACCACGGTAGAACTCAGGCTTGACGAAATGCAAGAACTTTTACAGACTTTCATCGAAACTCCCCTCATCCAGACGTCGGACTCCTTCCCCATTTCCAACAACCAACCGACTCCTCTTCCGGACCTGACTCTTCAGTTCCAAGACCTTCAGCTCCAGTAGCTGAATCATATCCCGCACTGGCAGCGCCAGAAAATCGCTGGGATACAGACGATAATGGTTGGTCAACAGGACCCACACCTTGGGACGGAGCCTCTACCACAGAGTAGTATAGACCCATCTCACCAGTAATTCCACCAGTCTCATTCTCATCAAAGAGCCCTCTTCAGCCTTCAAGTTGTTCCAACAAGGAACATCTTCCTCTATCACAGCCTATGAAGAATCCCATGCGACTCCTATCCTCCCCATTCCTGCTACTCTTCCTCCAATACCTCCTTCCTTACCCACAAATGGCTCCAATTCTGGAACTTCCCTACAGTCTCGATGAGATTTGTCCCAACCCTTTTCACCTCGTCCCGCATCTACAAGCCAAAGTGGACATTGTTCAATGGGAAACCCCTCAAACCGACCTCAACGAAGTCACCATAGAGATTCCTGAAGGAATGGTACCATGGCAAAGCGCCTTTGAGTACTACACAGTAGACACCTGCGAGCTTGCCTGGTGCACTCGCATTCCCTTCAAACCTCATGTCGACTTTGCTACTGAATACCAGCGCCTCTTTTCCCTGGTTCTCTTTCTCGAACCGGAGCTTCCCCCTCTTACCTGGCTGGCACCAGAGTTTTACGGTAACAGCGCTGAGACTTTCCTCTTCCAAGAGGAGAGTTTATTTTCACTTCTCACATTGGTCGGTTGGGCTCTCCCAACACAATACTACAAGGACTATCACATCAAGACATCTCTAATCCATTGGCAGGGTTACGAGATGTTCCACAACCATCACTTTCCCACCAACTCTCAACAGTCGGTGGAGCTCCGCCATTCAATGGTATTCCCGAACTTCCTTCCAAAGGAGTTTGAGTCAAAATCTATGGTAGGAAGATTTGCTCGGGGAGAAATCCCCACTATACAGGAATGGAACGTGGAATTTGATCATAAACAGCGTCAGAAGTTCTTGGAGGATCCAAAGAATGCTTCTTTCTTAGTTCAAGCATCTCTTCTCATTGATCCTTCTACTAGAGACTGGATGTACGATTGCTTACACCAGATTGAACTTCGCAGGAAATTACGTTTAGATCCTGACATTACTCAATTCCACACTGACATTTACGAGGATATCAATTACGTATCTGGGACCTTACATGATGTCTTGCCTTTTGATAGAGCAACTCCGGGACCTCCACAATGACCTCAGTGGAGATCTACAAAAGTGGATGCAGGGGTACAGGCACCTCATTGAGGACGTGTCTTTACATCCCTGATGGCCTCTACCTCCACAGCTTGGCCTATATGCATCCGAAAGGTTGCTAAGGTTAGAGCAGCACCATATTAACCCGGACTCTATTGTACAATACAATTTCCATCTTTCTCTTTTCCTCCATGCCAATATTTTTCCTTACTTCAATCTTTCTTATGCTACTTTTCCGGCTCCTAGATTAGAAAATGGGAACTGAGATGAATCTTTCCCTCGTATTCACAATCCACATTTCTTTCCGATGCTGAACTTTGAATACATCGAGAAATTGGTTACAGAAACTCCAGAACCAAATACATTTACAGAAATCCCTACTGCCTTGTGGTATCGACGTCATCCTGACACAAACCAATATAAACAAGACTGAATCTGGAAATGGGATCTGGATGAACAAATCGAGGATCAAGAATACAAGAGACTACAACCATGACTAGAAAGAAGAAGAGATTGGATGGAGAAACATATTCAGAGAATACCTGGATGTACAAACAGATACTTTGAAAGGTTGGCTCGTGAAGAAGAAGAATCGCTTCACAGCGAGATGACTGAAGACTTGGATGATGAATCGGAGACTTCAGGATTGGGATATCAAGAAACGGAAAGAGGTTCAACACCTCTAGGTTCAGGACAGATCACACCTCAAAACATGTTTCTTCCACTAGATGATGAAGAGATTATACTTTCAGATTTATCTTCTTCCCTCTATTTATCTTACGCAATCGATGCTGATCTCTTTGATCCTTTCTTGCAGATCCTATCTTTTTCTTTTTAGAACAAATCGTATCATCAGGGCTACCCTTCCTTCCAACTTCATCGTCTCCAAAGAAGCTACCGCTCGTGTTCCTGTTCTTGTTGGTTCCTTCAACTATCAGCAATGGATTACCTCAATCCAAGGTCCTCTCCAAATGCTCGGTGGATGGAAGTTTATAACCGGGGACCTTACGCATGCCGCACAAGGAAACACAGCAGATAAAGACAAATGGGAACTCATAGATGGTAAAATCTTGGGTTTCCTCTCTACTGTCGTTTCCTTGGAACTGCAAACACAGGTTGTCTGGGATTATGTCCAAGACGGCACTGTTCTGAAACCTTCCATTTCCCAAGCTTTCTATCAGAAGCTCGAGTCCTTATTTAGAAAGAAAGGAATCCCCGGACAATTCATGATTTTTTCCGACCTCCTTCGCACGAGGATCGAGATGAACAAGTTCTCTGAAGGACTTTCCACCATCACCTCCCAATTCACACAGCTTGATGCAGCTGGTCTTATTGTCCCAGCTCCCCTCAAAGCTATGATTCTTCTCTCTCGTCTCCCTCCTTCTTTCGATGGCATGATCTCTCACGCCATTAAAACCATCGCTGAGGCTGATTTCACAATCGACGCCCTTCTCCCTTGTATTTCAAAGGAGATCAACATGCAGAAATCCAATCTCCAATCCACACAAAGTCTTGCTCATCGCATTTCTTCCTCTTCCTCTTCCCAACCACGTCAATCACAGCCGCAGGCTAACAGCACTTCGGCCCTTAAACGTGGTCCTGGACCACAACATCCTTGGAACTCCTATAACAGTGGAGGTCCTCCTACTTTTCCTAATTGTTTTAACAACGATCAGAGCTCTGGACGTGGTCGAGGGGGGTTTAACAGAGGACAAGAATGTGGATCTTTTACTGCTGTTCGCGGCAAGCATAATTCTGACAACTTCAACAAACGTCAGGATAGAAAGAAAGGAAAGGAACGTGCTAACAATGTTGTGGGATTTGCCAATCTCACATCATCTGTTGACGAAGAATCTATGATTTTAGATGGAACTTCAGATACCCTTACAACCATACCAGAACAACACGAAGAACAGAGTTCCGTCATGGAATATGATGAGTCACAGGATGACTATATGGTCACCTATGCCGATGAACAAGACATGTCTTCCTTGTACAACAATTCCGGATGGAATAATTCTCCTTCCAAGCAGATACAAGAGGCACAGTGTTTTCTTATGGAAGAAGTCTTAGCCGCTGATGAGTCTTTACAGACTCAAGACAGTTTGTCTTTTACCGCCTCTTCCTCGAAACAACCTGTTTATGAGAGACAACAGCAGGACCTTCGATCCTCTAGATGGATTCCTGCTAGGCGAGAAAGTGCCTTGGTTAGTAAAAGCTATCATGGAGATAATCGGAGAAATTCGGATGGTACCTGGAAAAACAGTTTAGATTCCAGAGATTTTGTTTCTCATTTGAATGATTTTGTACCCGATATAGACGACTGGGGGGACAATGATTGTTCCTCTTACGACAATGATGATTACAGTTCTTACTGTTATCAGATGGGATCACTTAAGAAAATTTCGAGATCAAATGATTTCTTTAAATATCATTGGTTAATCGATTCTGGTTGTTCTGATTATATTACCCCATTCCATTCAGATTTTATGGTCTTGGGAGACAATATAAAATATGCTCGAATTGCTGATCGTTCGACTATACAAATGACAGGACCTGGAATGATTCTCCTTAAAGCATCTTTTGAAAAGAAACCAATCACTTTAACCCGTGTTTGGTTATCACCTGAAGCATCTTGCAGACTCCTGTCTACCAATCAACTAGCCCATCAAGGTTATACATTTCATATCGGAAAATCTACTGATGTCTTTGACAAACAAGGTCACCATTTGATCTGGGCTACTGCCTCATCTCCTGGTGATATCCTTCATTGGTTTCGGTCATCTCCGATCATTCCAAGTGAAGTGCATACCTTGTCGGATATTTCCTCATCAGATCTGTGGCACCATTGTCTTGGATATTGTTCTGACAATGCTCTTCGACACTTAGCCACTTCTACAACTGGACTTCCCAAACTTTCCTTGAAATCAGAAAAATCTTCGCCTCCTTGTCATGGCTGTCAAGTCGGCAAGTCACATGAACGACCTCTTGGTCCTTCTGATAAATGTTCTACTCGTGTTCTTGGTCTTGTTTATACTGACCTTATTGAACTTCCCACTGAATCTCGCACTCATGCTTGCTGGATTCTCACTTTTATTGATGATTGTTCTGCTTTCACTTTCCTTGCTTTTCTCCATTGCAAGAGTGACACTGCTTTGCGGTTCCGTGAGTTAGTTCTCCATGCGGAGACCTTGACTGGTCTTTCTGTTACATCTGTATGTTCATGTTGATGTACCATAGAACCTTCCATCATGTTCTTTCCACTTCACTCTTTGCATATTATGTAATGCTTCTGGATCTCTTATTAAACTCTAGATCTGTCACACTTCTCTTCCCTCAGTGTTTCTTCCACACTTCATGGTCCACTGAGCCGATCTCGTGCTAGGTTTATCAGGTTATGAGCCTCCTCAAGTTCTGATCGGGCAGAACTCTGTTTTTTAGACCTATGCACAGCTCGTGACTCAAGACCACAATCTCTCGCCCTCGCTGGGTTTACCAAATACTCCATCTTCCCATCTCAATCACTCTCAGGGTTGACATCATGGGTAAATATGACCATATATGCGAGCTCACCGGAGCTGACAACTACTCCCAATGGCAAGACCAAATGGTCCTCGCCCTTCGTGGTGAACGGCTCTGGGGCTATTGCAGTTCGGGTACCGACCCTACAAACCTCTTCAAGTACGCTACGGCTATGCCTGTTCCAGCGAATGCGTCCAAACCAACGGACGCTGAGTTGGAAAATCTCTCGACTGGATTGCTAAGGACGCTCAGGCCAAAGTGATTATCAACTGGAAAATCTCCCCGGTAATAGCAACACAGCTGGATCGCTCCTGGAATGCGCATCTACAATGGGATCTCTTAGCTTCGCGATACTCACGTTCTGACATGTTGTCGATCTACAAGCTATGCCGAAAGGTCAGATCTGAGAAACTCAAAGACACGGAGGACATCTCGCGCTACGTATCCGTGTTCGAGGATGCGAGATGGCACTTTCTCCAAATGGGAGACTTCTATCCGGATTTGCATGCGATCTTTGATCTTCTTGAGGGTCTACCTTCAGGTGTTGAATGGGAGGTCTACCGTGTCATGACGACCAAGCAAGTAGCCGACTCCATTCAAGTTGTTACTCCTCCTGCTTCTTCCTCAAGCACCTCGCCGAACCCACCCGCGAAGGGAACAGCCTCGTCCACCCCAGGATCTATGTACAGCTCCGGCATTAGCTTTGAGACGGTCATCAATGATCACTCACCGAGCACGCGCACTCCATTGCTGGACGTCGCAAACTTGCTCGACCTGGCTCGGAATACGCAAATGCTGCTGTATCTGGAGGTTCCAAAGATGGAGTCAAAACAAATCCCACCACAGGCATGCACATACATCCCAAACACCCGAAGGGAATCCAATGCGTCAACACTTCTTGCGCCGGCAAACCCCACGCGGATACCCACGACATAGGCCACTGTCACCAGTGCCCCGGCGGTGGAATGGAAGACCAAGCTCCTGCCTGGGTACGCAGTCGAGTACAGGCTCAGAAAGCCAACAACGGAGAAACTGCAGCACTCGCAACTACGACAGTCACCAGCAATACCATTATGCCTGTCTCTGTCCCAACCACACCCGCTTCCTCACACCAGCGCGAGTTGTCCTGCAATGTTTTATCCGATGTTGATGAGCTCTCCTGCCTGGCTTCCACATACTCTTTCACCACCATCCTAGACTCGGGCACCACCTCGCATTTAATTAAGGACCATGGCTACTTCCTCAACTTCTGCCAGGAAGACCGACTTCCAGTCAAAACTGCAAACCAAGGGAAGCTCATGACCACGGGTCGGGGATCATGCATCGTGGACGTCTCCTTAGGAGGTGTGATCCGTCGTCTGGTTCTTCGGGACTGTCTGCACACGCCAGGAGCCATGCTGAACTTACTCTCTGCCAGTGTGGGCTGTATGCTCCAAAAAGGCTGGGACTGCCACTTTAAAGGCTCGAACTCCCCCTCGGGTCCGGTATTCCAACTCTCTTACAAGGGTGAACAACTCGGTGATGTCCCCATCTTGGGCAATTTATGTTACCTCGACATAAGGTTCATTCATCCTAACGAGTTATCGTCCTCGTCTTTGGTTAAGCAGCCATCCGCCCTTGTGGAACTCAGCGCTTTTGCCAAACGACCATTGTCATGGGACACCTGGCATGCTCATTTAGGTCACCCAGGTGGCGCATCAGTCAAGCGTTTACCCATGGCGGCGACTGGAGTCAAAGTAGAGATGAACGCATCTTTGAGCAAATGTGTTCCCTGCATCACAGCGAAATTCCCCAGAGTGCCTCACCCACCATCCCAGTCTCCTCACACTGAGCACATGCTGAACCTAATCCACTCTGATCTATGCGGAGTGTTCCCAGGGCCCCAGACCTCACGATGACGACGACTTCCGAACCATCACCCACGCCAACCATGACACTGCGCCGATCGACTCGCACCCGCATGCTCACGGAAAAAGGCATCGCCTGGGCAGCCACACTTGCCGCGACTCAGGCACGTTTACGCTCTTTACAGGAACATCGTGCAGCGCGTATCGCCGATCTGGCTGCAGATAAGAACAAGGGGGTGTTGGAGTCTTCTCAAGATAACCTCCCCACCGTTACGCCCGTTCTAGAAGCTGTAGTTGATCTGGCCCCCATTGAGGCCCACCCTCACATTTCTGATGTTGTGGCCAATGTTGTGATTGAGGAACAGGCTCACATTACCATTCGCAGTGACCGTCACCGGAATCCGACCGACCCCAACTACAATCTGAAAATTCCACCTGCCACATATGACGAAGCTGTTCAACGCCCCGACAAAGAACTATGGTTAGCGGCGATGCAAAAGGAACTCCAGACGATCGAAGAAATGGGAGTCTACACTCTGGCAGAACTGCCTCCCGGTCATAACTTGAAGGCGATTGGGTGCAGATGGGTACTCGAGTTCAAGGAAGACCTTAAGGGTGGCTCCGTTTACAAGGCCAGACTCGTAGCTCAGGGTTTTTCCCAGGTACCCGGCATCGACTACGGAGATACATTTGTGCCTGTCATCAAGCCTGCTTCAGTCTGCCTGCTCGTCACGCTGGCTTGCCATAATGACTGGGAAATCGATGTTTTTGATGCCAAGCATGCATTTCTCTGGGGAATACTTCGGGAGGACATTTACATGTGTCAGCCGAAAGGATTTGAGACCGGGGATTGGCATCGCCTGGCCTGGCTCATGTTCCGCAGCATATATGGTCTCAAACAGTCCGCGTTGGAGTGGTACAAGCAAGTATGAGCAATCATGACTGAACTAGGCTTCCTTCGCACCAACTCTGACCATGCGTTGTTCTTCTTCTATGGCACTCATGTTCTAACCAGTTCCCTGAATGTGCGCTGTCTGATAGGCTGGCATGTTGACGATGGAATGGCGATCTCAAACTCACGCCCGTTTCTCAACATGGTCAAGAAGAGGATTGCGGAATGGTTCGGCATCACAGATCTCGGGCCTATCAGCAAATACCTTGGGATTCAGTTCGAGTGTGACCGGGACCAAGGTAAAATCTGGATGCATCAGTCGGAATATATCACCTTTTTGCTCGGCGAATACGGTCTATTGGACTGCAATCTGATCCGTCTTCCAGCCAATCCTAAATTCCCACTGGGAAACCCAGACTCACCCCTCCCCGATGATGTTCCAAACCTCCGCTCTGCATATCTGAAGATTGTCAGCAAGCTAATTTACATCTCCATAAACACCTGCCCGGACATCTCGTACATCATCAACGCCTTAGCCCAACACAACGCAAATCCCGATCCTCGACACTTCACTGCGGCAAAACATGTGCTTCATTATCTCGCCAGCACTGTACATCTTCATCTGCAGTATACTCGCGATATGAACAGCGCCACCAATTTACATGGCTATGCTGATGTGAGCTGGGCTGGAGAGTTGGGTCGCCGCTCCATGACCGGTTACACATGGTTCTATGCTGGCGGACTCGTTTCTCATGTGTCCAAGAAACAATTGATGGTAGCACTCTTGTCCACGGAGGCCGAATACATGGCAGCAACTCACGTTGTTCAAGAGGGCTTATGGTTACGTTCCCTTCTTTCTGAATTAGACTTATCCTTTATTTCACCTGTTCCTGTCTACCTAGACAATTCTGGAGCTGTATCGCTCTCTTCGGCTGCTCGTTTTCATCAGCGCACCAAACATATTGACATATGCTACCACTTTATTCATGAGCACATTGATGACGGCTCTTTTATACTTCTTCGGGTCCCTACCCATCTTAACATTTCTGACATTCTCATGACACCTCTTCCACGCGCCGCTTTCGAGCGCCTTCGTTCTTCTCTTGGACTGGTCGCTCAGTGAGGGGGCGTGTTGATGTACCATAGAACCTTCCATCATGTTCTTTCCACTTCGCTCTTTGCACATTACATAATGCTTCTGGATCTCTTATTAAACTCTAGATCCGTCGCACTTCTCTTCCCTCAGTGTTTCTTCCACACTTCATGGTCCACTGAGGTATAGTTCATTCACTTTGCACACACTCATGTATTCACATACCTTGTGCCCTAGCCGATCTCGTGCTAGGTAATCTCAGTGTTTCTTCCACACTTCGTGGTCCACTGAGCCGATCTCGTGCTAGGTTTATCAGTTCGGACCATAGTGGAAAATATCTTGGACAAGATCTTTTACAGTTCTTCATGTCCAAAGGTATCTCTCGACAATACTCTGTTCCTCATCTACCACAACTGAATGGTAGAGCAGAGAGATTCAATCGAACTATCATGGAAAAAGCACAAGCTATACGTCTTAATGCATGTCTTCCAAATTCATTCTGGCAAGACGCATGTGAAACTGCATTACATATCTACAATAGACAACCTATGCGTCATCATAAGTGGAAAACCCCAGCCGAGATTTTCTTAGGAAAGAAACCTGATATTTCTTACTTCCACATCAGAAACCATTCAACCAACTTCTCAATATGCTCCATTTGGGACTTACCCAGAACATCATGGACAAAGAAGAAAAATTCATGAAACTTCAATTCGTCAACATACTTCTCCAGAATGAGTTCATCAACACAAACAACAATTACTAGATCGATATGATGAACATGGAGAAGAATTACCTGATATCCCTTGTGATACCAGAGACATACCCACTGACGAACAAGAAGATTATAATCTTCATCGCTTCTATGAAAAGAATCCTTCCTATCCACGACCACCTTGGTTTGCTCCCAGGAGACATACAGATGAAACAATTCCTGATTTTAGAACTCGACCTCATGTTCATCACCCTACACAAGTGATACAAGAGGAACCACAAACTCGATCACAAGTATCATCCAGAGTTCCTATTCGACGTTTCTTACCAGATAATACCTATGGAGATCGAACTCCATTAGAGATAGAAAGTGACTTATCTTGACAAGAAACTCCTATGGAAACAATTGAGGAGGAGTTATCTCCACTCTCCCCTTTTACTCCGAGTATGGATCAAACTCCAATTCCGGAAGATCCCATCCCTACATTGTATAGAGATGATGACATGAATGAATTGTATGAACCATTAGCACAACATTTTAGTGCTAAATGGATACGTCAACACTTTGCTGCCGCTACCATAGCTGTTGGTAAAACACTGGTACATTACTGAGACATTAAAAAATTATCACTAGCAGATCAAAAGGATTGGCAAAAAGCTATGGAAGAAGAGATGTTATCTCTTAAAGACCGACATGTTTGGGATCTAGCAGATCTACCTCCAGATCATAAACCTATCATGGGAAGATGGGTATATGTAACAAAGAGCGACGGTTGTAAAAAAGCTCGATATGTTGCAAAAGGCTTTACACAAATCTACGGAATAGATTTTGAAGAAACCTTTTCCCCCGTTGCACGGTTTGAAACTGTCAGGCTTCTCCTAGCCTTAGCAGCCCTTGAAGATTGGGAGATCAAAGCCTTAGATGTCAAGACAGCCTTTCTCTTTGGAGAACTTGACAACAACGAGGAGCTCTATATGGTTCAACCAGAAGGTTTCATCGAAAAAGGCAAAGAAAACAAAGTTTGTCGTTTACGCAAATCCATTTATGGACTCAAACAAGCAGCCATAAAATGGAACAAAGCTTTACATAAATCCCTTGTCGAAATGGGATTCAAACGGACAACATCAGATCCTGGTGTCTACATCAAATATATAGGCAAAGATAAGATCATCTTCGTAGTTTACGTTGACGATGCTCTTTTTATGGGATCCAACCTCAAACTCATTGACCATCATATGAAGATCTTCGCAGATCGTTGGGAATCATGGATACTTGGCGATGCCAAAGAATATCTTGGCATGTGAATTACCAGAGATCGAAAGAAACGAACTCTGAGACTTGACCAAATTTCCTAAGCTGAAAAAGTCATTGAACGATTCAAGCTAGAGAATTGTAAACATGCTCGTACACCACTTCCTTCCGGATACAATTCGAGTCCTAATGAACAGAAAGAAGATCCTAAACGAAGATCCCAGTATCAATCTGTGATTGGATCTCTTTTTTATATCATGCTTGGAACACGTCCAGATCTTGCTTATTCAGTAATCAAGATGTCACAATTTTCCGCAAATCCTTCTGAGGATCACCTCAATCGAGCACTTTACATTGTTCGATATCTTGCTTATACCAAAGATGTGTCTATCACATACAATGGATTCACAAAGGATGCAAGTTTCACAACTTATTGTGATACTGATTGGGCTGGTGACCTTGAAACAAGACGATCTACAACTGCTACTACTTTAGCATCATCAAGTGGTCCAGATGATGAAGAAGGTGAGGATGATGATGGTGAAGCTACGGTATGTGCTATATCTCTGTTTGTGTTGGCACTGTTCAGTTACTCATAAAACTTCATAAAACTTCACTCTGAACCAATAAAACAAACCTTTGGACTTGGATATGTGTCTTATGTGCTGGCATCTCAAGCTTCAGTCTCATTACAAAAATGATTTTGATGCAAGATATATGTATGTTGGTCCAATGGGGACAATTGTGCTCACACCAGCATTGATCATGGACTGGTGTCGCACATTGGTATATTTCTACCTCTATTATTATAGAAATACTCTAATGGTTTGATACAGGAGAAGGTCAGGCTATGCTGAGCAACCCGCCAAACATTGAGTCGTTCACCTTGGCAGCAAAAGGAATCTATCTACATCCATCTCAAAAACCTCTCCTGGGGCCGGTGACACCAAGTGTCGACTTCAACTTGTTGGCATCACTACTTGTTATTCAAGCACTCGGAGCAAACTTCAATTCTGGTCTTGTCCAATCTGCTGCCAGGCCTATATAGGCTACACCTACTGTGATGACCATAACCAATAATCCACCACAGTCTCTAGCTCCTGTAACACCATCCCGCAGACTTGAACAGCACATCACTGTGACTTCTCCACCTATTCTGTCACCATCACACCTCCAACACTTCCTTATCTATGCTGAAACTCATCTCAGAGTAGTGCATGCACCTACATACCAGCACGTGCTCCAACTTCAAGGTATTGGGCCAGACATCTTGCATGATGTGGAGAACAAAGTATTGGCGGACATGGAGTTCAATATGGGTGACATTGTTTGGCTCAAGAAAGGCAGCATCACATGGTGGAACAGACCCGAAGCAAAGCGTAAGTGAAATGGTGATTCTGGAGACCCTGATTACCCTGGGCCTAATCACGATCCAACCTCGGAAGATGGTCCACCACCAAGGAAAAAGATCACATACGAGCCTGAGAAGCACTTTCACCAGGGTGGTGGCTGCCGTTTCACTGGACCATCTATGGAGCCCAGTGATGAAGTGGAAGGCATTGACTATGATCTATACTACAACTGTGAGACGCTGTAAAGACAACAAGTCCGCCAATGGGTTGTTGGCAGGTAGTGGTCAGGGGTTTGCCTGATGATAGACTCGACCCTATAGAGGCTCAGGGAGTCCGGGAAGTCTCGTCGACGGAGGGAATGATGTTGAACAGGTTTCCGAGGGTAGTCCGGAGGTGTCGAAGACAGCCCGGTCATAGTCCGGTGTGACTGATGGTACTAGTCTGATTGTGTCGGCGATGGGAAGGATGGTGAGGACGAGCTCCATAGTAAGCTATGAGGTGAGGAGGAATGGTCAGAAGGTGCTAGTAGCTGCGTGGGATCCATAGATGTATTTCAAAACTAAGTACATTGTCTTTATAGTCCCGGGCATATCCCGAGACTGTCTAGCGAGTCGTAAGTAGATATAATGAGGTACAAACAAAACATAACAAAAGTGAAGAGAAAGACAAGACAAGACCGGCCTTTGCCAGTCGGTATAAGGGTAGTCCAGTATTACAGGACTAGCGGTACTACACAAAAGGGAACCGGACTAGGAACTTGGGACAGACCGGTAGAAGGTAGGAACGATGGGAAGAGGCTGTGGAATATGTGAAAAAGGGGGTTTATGAACCTAGGGCCATACTGGGCTCTACAATGCACAGACAGTGGCTTTCTGTTCCAAAGGGTTTTGTAGTTGTTGAGGATGCCAAAGACTTTGAGTCACAGAACAATGTATTTTTTTGATACTGTGTAGTACATCACATTTATTTCACCGTACTATTTCCTACACAATATATCCAGATGCTCAGAAATAACCCTCTGCTTTCTCTGGTGTAATACTTTGACATGTGTGAACAATTGCCATCATGGAAAGATCTGTGTGATAGTGTCACAAATAAGATTTGATCGCAGAGAAGGCTTGCTTGATTGGATTGTAGTCGGGCGAATATGGCAGCAAGTAAATTAGTTTACAAACTAAAATGAGTCAGAATGACATGACATATAGTACTGTACTATGTTTTACTACTCACAGTGCATGTCTTCAACGAGTGCTCAGACTTCTTCGCCATGGTGGATATGACAATTATCCATGATGAGTACACTACGTGGACCGGAATATGGGGTGGGTTCTGGTCTGCTTTTCCCACACTCCTGACACACTTGGGATGCTTTGTTTTTACTTTTCTTTTGTTTCTTTTTCTATCAAGTCCAGGCCTTCTGGGCACAAGTCCAGATGGATGTCCATGTGTTCTGGGTGAGGTTGGTCAAAGGCTGAACTGAGGTCTGACATGGAGAACAGAAGAGTGAGGACTTTGGTGCAAGACATATGTGTCACACCCTTATTGAATCCATGTCCTCATATTTTGGAGGACAGAGGAGTGAAGGTACAAAGGGAAGATCACATTGAGAGAGGGTTTGTGCAAGAGGAAACTAAGTTGATATTCATACTGAGGGAATTACATGGGCATAGACAGGTTTATATATGAGTTCTGAGCGGAGTCCAGAATGCCACACGGTGAATACATGTTAGATGGAGAATGGAGTGTCATGGAGATAAAAGTGAAGGCAGTGGGTACATACAAAATGGCAGGAACATAATAAAGGGTCAAAGGATCAAGTGGGTGCAACTGATGTGCCAGAAGGAGTCAGGTCTGAGGTGGTGTGAAGGAGGTCCAATATGGAGTGAGCTTTCTCCAATGTGAAGGTCTGAGGATGCCAGAAGAGTCATTAATGAGTCTGATGCGGAGTTTGCCCAGAGGTGTCAGATAGGGGCCAAAACAGATATAACACCTCCATTTTTAGTCTTATTTATAGCCTTTGCTTGATCTTGTCTTGCTTTCCCATGCACATCCATAACATCCCACCTCTCTCCTCATCTTCCTGACTTATTTAGAATTCTCCATCATTCTGACATTCCAGTCCACTTTCCCATGCTCCAGACTACCCTGTTCTCAACAGGAAACGTGCTGGTCTTTGTTTTTATTGCTTGGCTTACTGTCTGGACTATCTCCTGACCCATAGGATCCCTGGGACAAACCCCCTATCATACCCACTTAGCTTACTCAAGCTATCTATAGTGTGGATCCGATCATTAGCACATCAGGCACCGGTTATATGTGATTTTACTTCCCTCAGTGGAGTGCTCCCACCAAATAATGTGTGTCCTGACTCCCAAGAGTGAACTAACTGGTTATTTTCTCTCACTGTATCTGCAAACAGTCAAATTCTATATAGCTCTGTATAGTTCCTGTAGTCCAGGTAGATGCTGTAGGCTTCCCCTGAATATATAGCACCTTTTTCTGCAATATAGCACCATGTAGCACTCCATTTTACCATCCAATAGAAGCTATATAGCTTCGCATAGCACATTGTAGCAGAGAAACTTTTTTTATGATAGAAGCTATAGCACCGTGCTTTTATTGTCTGGGAGCTATATAGAACAATGTAGCCCCTCGTAGCAGTAGTAGCTATAGCAAGTCACCAAAGAAACCCACTCCAATGAAACCCACCCACTCCAGTCAAGCAAACTCCTCCAATGCCAACTGGAACAATCAAACCTGTGCCAACTAACTACTAAACTGCGCCGACCAACCAACTTGAAGCCCCCATTCTCGACCTTGACCATGTCTACATCCAGCTCCATCTGTGTCATGCTGCTGTGTCCCATTGTTGTCATCACTTTGTGGCATGCCTTACCCACTGGCACACTGTATCATCATCCCATCATGTGCGATGCCACATCCAAACCTCTTCATTTCCCACTCCTCGAGGTCACATGACCTGCTTAGTCAGTACCACATGACTGTTTACATAAGCATTATCTTTTGTTCTTCACTTTTCACTTTTCAAGTCACGTGACCCGCACACCATTGGTCACATGACTTATCCTGGTAGCACTCGGTGAACACTTACCCATATTAGTTAGCACTGCTTATCCAGACCAGCCCTAAGCTGGTCTGTGCACACATGTCAGTGGTATAAATAGTGTTTTAAAGTCCGGTTCGGTCCGGTTATTTGCCTTATTTGGGCATAACCGAAACCTTAACCAGTTATGGAAATTCCTAATTTGGACAAAATATAGACTGAACCGAAAAAAACCGGTTTCGATCGGTTTTCCTCGGTTCGGTAGCCGGTTATGACCGGTTCTGTGGTAGCCGAAACTTCACACGCACTCATAGCTTTCTGTCCATAATTTTTTTACATTAATCGGTTCACAGCATCTCGAGATATTGCCATTTTAAGATTTTCTCGAATATGTGCTTGAAGTAGCCAGAATATTCAATCTCGGACTCGTTAGGAAGTGGTTCCCACGCTTAGTAATGG